>ML843221.1:18082-38838 GCA_009831015.1 Picea engelmannii
TTATTCAGTTTTCTGACACTTTGAATCCAAGAGGATCTTGTGTTTGAAGCTTTTCCTCCTCAGGCTGCTGGAAGACCTGATGTCCATAGCATACCTCTACATTCTCCTCACCATTTCTTCCTCCTATTCACCTTTACTACAACTTACCGACTAAATTTGATCAAGACCTCACCTTCTTATGCATGCTGGTCTGGTTTTCTGAGTTAAAACGATAATATCTTGAGTCTATGCCCATTTGACCTCTTTAAAATTATTCATTATGACATATAAACTGATGGGTAATGTGCTTACCTTCAACACAATTTGAAGGTGACTTCTAGTGCTAACACTTCTTTTCTAGCAACCTTGAGTGCTTCTCTTCATTCTCTATAACTGATGTGGATGTTTTTGTCTCTTCAATGTTCTTTTTGAGCTTAACGATTTTACTTCTCAATGTGACAACTTCTTCTCCAAGATTCTCTACCTCTTCTTCTTTCTACATTATCTGCGACTTCATGAATTCTTCTGCTCTTTTCACTTCAAGATGAATTTTTAATGTGATTATTTCTTCTTCAAGTCCTTTCTCTTCTTGACCAAACTCTGCCTCAAGATGGTTTAGATCGTTAGTTCTTTCCTTAAGATTATCTGTCAATATCTTATCTCTCATTTTTGCTTCTTCCTTCTGTGCTTCTATGTTGGCTTCCAAATACTTCGTTTGATATTCAAGATTTTCTTCGATATTTCTGGCTTCTTCTAGCCGAGTTCTTAAGTTCTCAATGACCTGTTGGGATTCTTAAAAAATGTGAACACTTTCCTTTTGTTTCATCAATTCTTTCTTGAGTGACTTGTTTTCTTCTCTTAGTTCATCTAAAGCACTAATCAATTCTGCTTCATAATTGTCTCCTTTTCAATTAGTTTTTTGGTCTCATTTCTTTCATGGCATTCTATTTCAATATGTCAATGTTTTTCACAATTAAAGAAAAACAACATACCTCTCATGATTATGTACTCTTCATCTTTTGAATATGTTTGACATGGTGAACATAATTCTTCTTGATCTATATCTTCATCTTCTTTGGCATTTTCTGAATTTGTGATGGGTGAAGAATATATGTCATGTAACGTATCCCAAAGTTCTTTGGCCAATGAACATTTAGCAACCTTTTCTCTTACTGGATTAGGTAATCCTTCCCAGATGAAATCCATTGCTCTTTTGTTATTCTTCTTCAATTCCTTCTTGGCTGCAGTCTTTCCCCTTTTTGAACTATCATATCCTATAGCAAATGATAGCCAAAAATAATGTCCCTGTGCCTGTAAAAATACTTTTGTCCTTCTGCTCCACATCTCATACTTAAAACCATTCTGACCGTTAAACATTGGTACTCCATTATCAGAATAATCCATGATCTCCTTCCAGTGGTTAACCTATTTCCTGAAGGAACTGGCTCTGATACCAATTGTTGGATTACTGAGAGGGGGGGTGAATCAATAATAGAGTAATTCAATCCTTTTTAACCATAAATGCAAGTGTTATATTGTTGGCACAGGTGGAGACCTAGGTTTCAACGCTTCAACAACGCACCAACAAAACCCTAACTATCGGCCCTTTCGGCAACACCTGCGAAGCAGATGAAGTCTCACCCGAGGTAGAGGTAGGGGGGCTTGCAAGACTCAAGTGTCCACAAACTATATGGGATAGAGATCTATGATTACACACTTCAACAGATCACTTAGCCAATAGTATGCATTCAATTATGATTCTTATTCACATCGCAGATTAACCCTAGTTGTAGATCAACACAATAGTAATCAATGTTAAACACATCTAAGCATTCAACACATAACATCAGAGAAGATCTAGCATTTATTCATACATCAAGCAATAAGCATCAATGGATCTACCTATCATATATCCAGAACAATGCACTAATCAAATATAAACATAACCATCATGAACACATAACACAAAACACAATAACACATGATATACGTGGTTCACCCCAGTGTGGCGCTACGTCCACCAACTCTTCTTCTTCTTTATTAGCTTCTTCCAATCTTATTACATGCACCAAGCCACAGATCCAACTCTGCAAAGGACATGAGCTCTACGCACACCTCGCCATATCCTCCTCCCACGAATTAGATCAAGGCACCAAGCCTTACACCGTCTGCGCACAAAGCACTTACAAAACACTTGCAATTAGCTCTGCGGCTTCAACACATTCTTGCACAAAGCCAGCTAGCCAAGTGCTAAGACACATACCACTACGATCACATAGATCGAACTACTCTTACATCGCCTGGCTACTTATTTATACATTACAAAAATGGGCCTAAACATAGGTGAACCCATGGGACGACATCCCATACCCATTACATAAACCCTAAAACCCAAAAAGCCTGCAAAAAGGGTGATATCCTGCGATCTCCGCTTCTCCTGGGCACTTCATATTCGACCAGCCTATTGAAGTCCCAAAAATGGTCAAGCATGACCAATGTTTCCTCCAAACCTGGTCAAGGGACAACAGGCCCCCAACACTCACCTGTGACTCATCCCGAGTCACTCTGATATGGGAAACACTGCTTCGAAGGCCTTGAGGTTAGCTCGATATGCCTCAACTCGGTGCTTCGCCTCCTGCTTGGCGAACTCCTCAATGACCTGCTTGGTGATAGGCCCTTCCAGGCATTGTTCCACTGTTGTGACCACCTATTCCAACTATGATCCTTGTCCCTCAAGATATTCAAAAAGTGTGCAGGCTTCGTCCTGCATCGGCTGGAGTCTCTGTGTCACCTCCATAACTCTACTCTGGATGGTAGTGACCTGCTGCTAAACTGCGCGCTGCTCCTGCGACCTTTTCATCTTCTCCACTGCCCTAAGCTGCTTCAGTTGTGCTTGCATAGTCAATGCCTTCTTCTTTTCCTCCTAGAGATGTGCCTCTAATCTCCTCAGCTCCGGGTCTTCTGCAAGTCTCTCATAGGTCTTCTCACTTTGGTCACTGAGTTGATTGCATTCTGAGGCCAACGCCCTGATTCTTTCTATTATGCTCCTAATAGTTTCTTACCTTTGATCTCATACTTCCTATGGAGTGCTAGGAACTGCTTGAAGTTATAGCTCTGCTAATATTGACTGGAGTTGTTGAATAGCCTCAACGAGCTTCAACAATCGACTCCCCTTCCTGATAGAATTCTCTCTTTACCACTGCCTTTCTCTTCTTATCGAAGAAGAACTCATTTGGAGGGAGCTCTTCCACCCTTATAGGCCTCAACTCTTCATTGAAGATCCACCCTGCGTCAATATTTCCCTGAGTTGACTGCAAGGGAGTAACTGATGTGATAGGTTCTCCAATTTGCTTCGCTGATTGTCCCGGAGCAGTAACCGGACTCTACTTCTTCGGTGAGTCGAGAGTCTTTATCTCTACTTTCGGACTCTTAGTTTTCTCTCCCCCATCCTAGTGTTTTTCTTGACCGGGAGTCGCATCCTTGGAGCCTTCGACATCTTTTTGTTTCACCTCCACTGTACTCGAATTCTCACCCCGTAATACTGCGGGAAGACAACTGCGTCTATGTTCTTGGAATTTCAGAACATCGACCCTCTCTTCAGGTGCCAATGTTTGGATCCGAGCCAAAATCTTGGCATAAGATCTTGCGCCTCAGAAAATGTCATCCGAGGGAGAATTTTCGTGCTCAAATCTCTTGAGTCCGCAACTGGCCAAATGATTATTCACGACCCTTTGCGGATCGTGCTTCTTGTATTCAATAAGGACCAACTTTAGGTTTTCCAAGGCTTTTGCCTCAACTTTAGCATGACCAAAATCTAACAAAGAATATGAATTTAAATGAATACGAAAAGGTGGCCATACCTTTTTTGAGTATCCTTTAAGATCCTTGCTTATACCACCGATCACTGTTTGTCTAGCAACCTCATGACAAGCCAGCATGTCAGGAATGAATAATGGCAATGCATGCGGGGGAGCAGAAGCCCCGAAAACTATGAGATATGCGAATTTGGCTTCTACATACCAGTCAGCTATGTTGCTCAAATTTGTCACTATACTGTCCGAGATCCTGGGTGGTGGGTGGCCGAAAATAGTGACATGCAAAAGTACCATCACCCAGTTGAAGATTTCATATACGAAATCTTCCGCTTTGTTTTCCCACAATTTCGCATGATAGACGTGGATAGGCTCGTCCTTTGCTGGAGTCCAACTCCAGCTCATTAATAGAAATGGTGTTAGAAAGCACACATCGTCCATAATGTATGCAAACATAAAAAATGAAACAATTTTTCCACTCTCTTTCTGTGCCTGATACTCTGTAACCCGACTAGTCAAGCTATCAGACAACATTTTCGCCCAGTCGAAGGAACAACCTTCGGCGACTCAAAATATTAGAGGCATCCATTGAAGAAATAAATGTGAGGTGTCCTCTCTCCCGTATAATCTGCATGTCAACATAACTACATACTTGAACTGTGGTTATAAGGAAGCTATTGAATATATACCATGACTGTCTGCCCTGAACTTCGCAGGGTGAGAAACCTAATCTCTTATTAAGCTAGACATAGTTTTGTCATACTGCACACATTCCTTCTATTTGAACTCTTCCAAGAATTCGACATCATATGTAAGGTCAGACACTGCGGGCAACTTGTACATGGATTGCAGATGTTTAGGCCTGAAAGTCCCGATGGTGACCTTCTGCTCATTCATGATGGTTCTGGTTGGTATGTCCACATGGTCTAATGCCCATCGGACCATATCATAATAGGGGAGTAGTCGTGGTCTGGACTCTACTTTATGCATTCTCGATTGAATGACGATCTTATACTTGGTGGTTATGTCATCTTTTTCATTGTCACTGGAATCATCAGAATAATCCACTAATTCGGCCTGCAGAACATCGGAAACGAACGACCAGTTCAGGACCGAGTTGATAGTTCGAGGTGAAGTATCAGAGACGTTGTCTGAACCTTGTCCCAAAACCTCAACACTTTCTTTGGATGCTTTTCGTGGGGCCATGACTGGAGATCCTGCTTTAGCTCTTCTGCGATAAAAATACGTATACATACAGAAGTTAGTTCGCTGAGAAAGTGTGCTCTGTGTAATATATAAATGTATTTGTTATAACGAATAATAGCTCTATATATATTCGAAAACTCCGTACTTTTTAGAACAGATCTGTCAAATCATGTTTAGAAATAAATTTAGCAATAAAAACCCGATCTTTATTTGTCGATTTGCCTTATTTCTAATTAATGCCATAAATTTTGGTGGTTCAAAATGTCAGTTGGTGTAAGGAAGGATTAATACTACTTCGTAAACTGTGCAAGCATCAAAACACGGGAGATATTGATTTAGCTTAATTAATCCAATTTTACCAAAGTTAATTTAACCTTTCGGTATTCGTTGTATCGAGAATTTTGGCTTTAACCCTTTGAACCTCTAACCCCCGAAATTGCGATGATTGATTTTGGTTAATAAAAACATAATTGTGATTAGGCGCTTAATTAATTACGTAATTATTTATATTCACCATATCATGACTCAGAGCTTCGAAGGTAAGTTTCCGGGAAGTTTGCATGCTGAGCTGTGAAACCGCGAGATCGCGATAATACGTTTTAATTAAAAGGGAAGATAAACTTGGATTAAGTGTTTAATTAATTATGTTTGTATCTTTATCGCGACTTCGTGACTCGGGCTTAGACAATGTAGTTTTTTAAAAGAGAACACGTCGAGTGGCGAATTGCCGACGGAACTTAACCATGGCTTAGTTTTTTCCTTTAACTTTGACACGGGTTACTAACATACAGACCTCGTGGTTTCGGCTATTAGGGATACGATAATGAGAGTTTTGGATTTAGTGAACGCCGAGGTGCGAAAACCCGATGATGTTCAATCATGATTTAGGAAAACTTTACTCCCGTTACTGACCCGGGGTAAAATTTTAAAGCGATTTCGCTATTTCGTTGCTCGGGACTTGTGAACTACGTGATCTATAGCATCCAACATGAAAAATCCCGAGGTAGAACAAAAGGGGGAAACATTTTTTTCGAAAAGTAGAACTCGCCTCGAGAGTACAATAATCATCGCTATTGCGTGATAAGACTTCATAAATTTTGAAACCATAGACGGAAAATACGAAAACCATCTTTCGATTTCGAGCATTAAGACATGAAATTTGAGACGAGCTAGAAAAAACAAAGGTGGCTCCAACATAGGCTCCAACTATGGATCCCGTTTTCTTGTAAGACGGGAAGAACAGTAGACCACGTGCCAATATTAGGTAAATGGAGTCAATAGCTTCAATCAGGTGAAAAGGTTCCTGAGAATAGTCTATCGAAGGGGGAAAGAGACTTTGTTTTTTAACTTGAAAAGATTTTCAAACTCATATACTTTTTAAACTTAGCTGTAGTCCCTTTCACGAATTCCCCTTTTCCGTTACTAAATTCAGGTATGCCTTAAGACAATCAAAACAGTTCTAGGAGACCCAACAGATCTTGTGTTTATCAGCTTGCATCAAAAGAAGAAGATTATATGTTTTTAATTAGGAAGTCCCGTCTAAACTTGGGATGTAGATCAGGTTTTTAAAAAGAATTGGTTACCAGAGTAGAGTGATATTCATTTATAACAACCTTACAAATATCTCAGATATTGCTTCACTACCAGCGATCCTGTTCAGTACCCCGGTGAAGTTATCTGGCACCTTTTACTGAATTTCCTTTCACCACTTCGGAATATATTTATGCATTTAAATGCTGAGATGAGGGCAATCATTTCTGAATTTCCTTTCATCGTCTCTTGGACTATATGGGGGAAATCATTTCTGAATTTCCTTTCACCACCTATTTTATAATTTGTTTTTTAGAGCATGAAGATGGGGGCAATCCGTTTGTATCAGGGCTGATATCTGTGTAATATTTTGCATTATAGGTCTATCAACTTACTTTGATTACTCGGTACCAACCTTCCCTTGACCTTCACAACACCTTCGTTCTCAGGGAAAAAATGGAAAATAACTTTTTTAGGGCATTCTATTTGAGCAAGCCTCAATCCTCTGATATTGTTGAAAAACTTAGGAAAGTTAGGATCACTTTAAGCGTCCCTTCATTTAGTAGGGGATCGAGGAGTTGTGAAGACCCGCTGTCTTTCCACAATCTGCTTTGAAGTTCACGAGGTTGAAACGAAAAATCTTATCCCTTCTTATGCGAAACGAAAAGATGCTGACTTTTTAAAAGGTAAACCCGAAGATAAAAAAGGGTGACAGGTAGTGACTTACTGACTGAAAATACAGAGGTCAAAAATTCAAAACTGACTCTTGTAGATCTTTTTCGAGGGTACTTTACTTCGGCTGGCTGCTTTTAATTTGAGTGAATCGTTTAATTTGTCTTATTTTTTCGTAGACGATCAAACAAAGAAACAACTCTATTATTTATCAGTTCAGACGATGTTGCTATTTGAATGAGGTTACCTCGGTTTTCTTTAATAGTCCTTTAGAACATGTCTTTTAGGAAATCTCATCTTTACCATTTCGTTTCAATTTCTTTGCAAAATATCAAATTTCTTGGGTATCACCTGTTTAAGCCGATTTATTTCTGAGACCAACTTTCGGTTTACTTTTCCTGCTTGTTTTGTGTGTAGCTGGAATCCTGTAAGAGGCAAATACAAAGGTTATCGGGGCTACCCGAAAGGTGTCGAAAGTTCATGAAAGAAAAATAAAATAAAAAAACAATGCGTAAATGAAATATATATATGTATACAAAGTATATATATAAGTATACAAATTTTTTTTTTTTTAGGCGACTGTTACGTCATATAATGCTTCAGATAACGCCTGTTGATAGGGGCGTTGAGGATTTCACCATCTATATTTTCCAGTAGGAAATAATTTTTTCCCTCCAGAGTCGAGACTTTGAATGGCCCATACCAGAGGTGGTCAAATTTACCATTTTTGCTGCTTCCTCCTTTCTTGCATCCCACCTTAATACTAAATCACCTGGGAGGAAATCTTTCTCTTTTGCTCTGCGGTCGAATAATGCCTTCATGTCATCTTGGTATTTCTGAAACTTTTCATCTACTTCGACCCTATGTTGTTGAACCTCAATCAACTGATTTATCCTCCTGGTGACATGATTGGGTTCTTCATTTTGATCTTGCCATAACTTTATCACTGGGAGCGCTAGGTTTATAGGTAGCACAACATCTGTCCCATATACCATTTGAAAAGATGAAATGCCAATAGACCTTTTTGTGCTTATGCGATTTTCCCACAATGCGTATTTTAAGTGCACATGCCAAGACCTTTTGTTTTCATCCAATACCTTCTTGATTATATTTACCAGGCTCTTTTTAGATGACTCGGCCAATCCGTTTCCCTGGGGGTAATACGCTGTGGAATGGCCAAGAATGATGTTATACTTTTGACAGAAGCTGATCATAGCCATATATTTAAAGGCTTGGGCATTGTCTATAACTATCTTTCGAGGGCAGCCAAATCTAGACAAAATATTGTCTTCTAAGAAATCGATTGCCACCGAGTCTGTTGCCCTTTTGGTTGGAATGGCTTCCACCCATTTAGTAAAATAATCTATTGCGGTTAAGATCCACTTGTGTTGAGCACTGGAATGGGGATTAATATCACCTATGAAGTCTAGACCCCATTGCTGAAATGGGGCTTCAGCTTTGACTAGAACTAAAGGCAGTGCCGAGAGCTTCTGTTTACCTGCAAATAGTTGACAAGGGTTGCAGGCTCGGACTTTGGAATTAACGTACGAAAAAAGTTTTGGCCAGTAGTACCCAACCCTCATAATTTTGTAAAATGTAGCTCTCCAAGCGTGATGCCCCTCATAGACCCCCTCATGAAATTCGTCTATCACCCGCTGAGTTTCCGATTCGACTAAACAGACTAACAGGAAATTGAGTGGATCTTTCCAATATAGCTGACTTTCGGCGATGCAATATTTAACCGCATGAAGTTTTAAAGTCCTGGCTTTTGATGGTGATAACTCATTTGGGAATTTTAGAGTTAGTAGGTATGATACTATGTCCCTGTACCAGCCTGATGATATGAACTTCTCTTCGATCTTGTTTGGGCCTGTTTGCTCATTCAACTCGTTCAGGTTCATGTCTTCGTCGCCTTCCTGTAGGCAATTTATACCTAGGGCACTGAAATTTGACTCAGCTAAGAGTTTGGCTAGGCCTTGCCCTTTTATCAATTTGGTCGGTTTGAATTCCAGATCAAATTCTTGGATTTTGGCAAGCCATCGCCCTCTTTTTCCATCGTTGTCTAGTTGTACCAAAATATCTTTCACAGAACTGGTAGGCACGTACGTAATTATCTTGGAGTGTAGTACATACATTTTGAACGCCTTTAATGCTTTTACCATGGCGTATGCTTGTTTTTCTATTATATCATACTTCAGTTCTGCGTCTCTAAGGCTCTTGCTGAAAAAGGCGATTGATTGTTTGAAACCTTCTTCGTTCTTTGTAGGAGCACCGCGACAATAGTGTGTTCGGAGGCAAATGAGAAAATAAGAAAATCTTTTAGATAGTCGGAGCTCGCTAACACAGGTGCCTCTCTTATGAATTTCTTGATATGTATGAACGATGCTTTGGCCTTGATTGTCCATTTTACTTCGCTGTCCTTTTTCAACATACATGTGATCAATTTTACAATCTCAGCGAAATTCGGGATAAATCTTCGTAAAAAATTTATTCTTCCTAAGAAAGATTGAATTTCTTTTACATTTCTAGGAATATTTATAGTATCTATCTTTTCAATCCTCTTAGGATCAATCCTGATTCCATCCCTAGATATGATATGATGCAAAAGATTACCTTCCCACATGGCGAAATGTGATTTCTTTGGATTTAAAGATAGACCAAACCTGCGACATTTTTCGAAAGTCTGTTTAAGATGTATCAAGTGTTCTTCGTCGGTTTTAGAGAAAATCGTCAAATCATTGAGATAAATGACTATGAACTTATCCCTTTCACTGATGAAAGCGATGTCCATAGTGCGCTGGAACGTGGCCCTTGCATTCATCAAACCAAAAGGAATTTTATCATACATGAATGTACCCCATGGTGTAGTGAAAGCGGTTTTTTCTCTATCTTGTTCATTCATGGCGATTTGATTATAACCAGAGAACCCGTCAATCATAGACATTCGGTTGGCTCCAACTACCTTTTCTAGAACATGGTCCATTTTGGGCAACGGATAGTTGTCCTTAAGAGATGACTTATTCAAATTTCTGAAATCCACACACAGTCTGATTTCCCCATTCGTTTTCCTGACCGGGACCAGGTTTGCTACCCAGTCTGAATATCTCAGAGGTACTATTATTTTCGCATCTAAAAGTTTCTTAACTTCTTTTTCGATCACAAGTAACAAAATGGGGTTAATTTGTCTAATCTTTTGCCTAAATGGTTTGACCCCAGGCTTTAGAGGTATCTTGTGATCAATTACAGAAGTGTCGTATGTCTTTAACTCATCATAAGACCAGGCGAAACCATTCTTATACTGTCTGAGTAGGTCTTTATACTTACTTTTTATTTCGGGAGGGAGGAACTTGGATATTTTTTCCATCCTGGATTCTTCTTCGGTTCCTATATTACAATCCTCCAGTTCTTTTGGTTGGGGTTGTAAGGTGGATTTTATAGGTATGTCATTCTGATAAAAAAGTCTTTCTAAAGGAATCAATCCTTTTGGAATCTGGTTGTTTTTAAGGACCAACATACGATGATCCGCGATTTTGTCTTGGAAAACTTTAGGATCCTCCCCTTCTTGCATGATCCATATCGGGTCATTTTGATTTTCTTGTTCTGCATGAGTTTCGGAGAATTCACCTACTGCTTCAAGAAACTTCTTAATTTGTTCGTCATCCTCAAAGACCTGCCAGTGCTGGATATTGTCTAGTATAGATGGTTTGTGTCTGATCTCTATGTGATACTTCAGTTTGAAAGTCGTGGGAGGAGAGAAGGTTGAAGCTTCTTTAGCCAATGCATTAGCATGTAAGTTCTCTGCGTGTGGGATGAAGTGGACATTTACGGATGAGAAAAATTTTTCCATCAGATCCCAGGCACAATTCCTGTATGATCTTAATCTGGGATGCTTGGCTTGGTACTGTCCATTTATTTGTTTGACTATTAACTCTGCATTTCCGTATACTTCTAAGTTATTTATTTTTAGCTTCTTGGTAGCCTCTAATCCTAAGACCAACGCTTCGTATTCACATACGTTTCTAGTATAATCTATATCCCATTGCAGTCTGTAAGAAAAAGGAACAATGAACTTTCCTTCGGGAGCCACTAAAAGCACTCCTGCACCAGCCCCTTCACAAGATGAGGCACCGTCAAAATGCATTTTCCAGACACCGGTGCTACACAGATCCTCTTTCATGTAACTTGACTCTTCCTGCTCTATATCGTTTTCCTCTGGACAACCATCTAAACCGTCATCAAAAGATAAGATACAATTTCCTAAATCTTGATCCACAATGTAAATAGGGAAATTGTTCGGGTTTTGAGGGTCGCTCACTGTATATGCTAATCTCATTTCTCTGTACAGACGAGTAAATTGCCCACCAAACATAGGAATTGTGGTGAACGTCATATCTAATTGAAGAGAACCCCCCAGCTTGGCTCCTTATGACCTAGACAATAATAATCCATACTTAGGGGGAATATCAACAATAACCACATCCATCAAGATACTCTTAACCGGGACCTGTGCCAGGGTAACTACTAAGTCTTTTATCATTCCCATACACTTAACCCTTCTCGAGTCAAAAGAGTAAAGATATCCATAAGGTCTGGTGATCTGGAGACCCAATTTCTCCATAATAATCTTAGGCATAACGTTATGGGAGGCTCCGGAGTCTAACATGCAATTATGTAGCAATTGATCGTATACATTTAAAGTAATATAAAAGGGAGCAATAGTGTCTTTGGCCCATTCAAAATGTGGACCAAAAGTGATGTTAGGTTTGTCGTCCTCCGGGTTTAAAACGTCAGACTGGCTTTCTGGCTCTGAGACACCCATCACTTTGGTAATCTGCTTCCGATAAATGGGGTTTTTTGCTAATTCTACCAGAGGGATTGGTATCTTAATTTTACTTATCTCGTTTTCAAAACTGAAGACTCCACTCACCTTGTCTGTTTCTTTAGTTGAGACTTCTGAATCCTTCCTTTCTGACTTATTTGTTTGGATCGCTTTACTACTCATTGTCTTGGTTGAAGGCGTAACTTCATTAGCCGCTTCGGTTCCTTGTGCTTGGGTCTCAACTTTTCCCACTTCGGACTCTTGTGTGCTTACTACTTTCGTTTTGTTGTTGGGTAATAGGGTCTCTTCCAGAGTAGGCTCATAAGTTTGACCTCTTTGGAGGATTTTCTTAAGTTGAGTAGTTGAGATGGGCTTACTCTTAGATCTCAAGTTGTACTTAGGTTGGATCTCAACCATTATCATTTCAGTTTCTTGTTGAGAGCCACAAAGGTTAGTATAATCACTTTCTTCACCCTTAACTGACGGTTGTTGAGTGTTTAGAGATTTCTCATAATATTCTCTAGTTAGATATGGTTGTGTGTAGTCATCACCGAAGTTCGTGACATCATTATCTGAATCTCTGAAATCTTGGAGATCGTTCGCTCCTATAAAATTTTTGCTCTTTAAGGGAGCTTATATTTTTTGATCTTTGTTTTTTATCTGTCTTTGCTGGTTTGGAGGGTTGGGGTTCCTCTTGGAATCCTTTTTGGGGAAAGAATCACCTTTGGCCTGTTCGAGCTCCATTATGGATATTTTATTAGACAATTCTTTAATTACTCTGGCCATATCGTCTACCCTATCATCTGTGGATCTATTAGACCCTGACGGACCTGCTTGTTCTCTAAAGCATTTAGTTTCTCAGTTTCCAGTTTCTACTCTATCTTTAAGCTTACCAGAAGCCATCATATTCGACTCAATTTCTACAGTGTTGTCCTGCATTCGGTTTAGAGTGGCTCCTCCTCTCTCTCGCAAAAGGAGTGAAAAATACGGTTCAAAATCCCCTGCGAAGGTTACTTTGGCCGCGGGTTGGGATGGTTTAACCTCGGTTGGGATTTTGTTATATAGTTTGTTGAATCTTTGAATAAATTCCATAACTGTTTTTGAATTCTTTTTTCTTAAAGACCCAAATTCGGTTAAATAATATAGGTGGTATTTTCTTTTGCCCCATTTCCTGAGGAAAGCATCTTCCAAGGCGTCATAAGACAAGATAGATGCTGCAGGTAGACTCCGAAACCAAGTTCCGACCTGGCCTTCGAAGGTTTAGACAAGAAGTCTCGAATACACGTCCTCATGTTTGATATCTAGGATGTTTGCGAATTGATCGAAGAAATTAATGTGTTCGGCTGCGGTCAGATCTCCTTCCCCAGTGAATTTTGACAATTTTTTTATATAATTTTTGGGAAGGTCGTGTAGAGGAACGAGAAATACCAAGGGAGCATATCTGGCTGCAACTTTCGCAAACACTCTGGGAGGGGGGGCAGGCCCTTGGCCTCCAGCTCCTCCTACAGGAGCTCCTCCCCCTCCTCCTCCGATAAACCCTCCACCTCCTCCTCCGACGACTGCCATCGTTATTAGTGGAAAGTTGTAAAGGGGGTTTCGGAAAATTAAAAGTGAATCTTTATTTTCTTCGTGAAGAGGAAAATCTAACGATGAATGATAAGGAACACGAGGACTTGGTTCCTCAGATTTGCAAGAGACGAAATCAGGAGAACCGACAGGTGTGGAAACCGAATGTGTAACACACTCTTTAGAATTAGGTGAGGTCGGGAAATTTAACTGAAGGAAAGATGGTATGTCAACTGCCGACGAACTTTCAAGAGGGCCCTTTCCTTTGTGTACCAAGGGGATTGTCCGATGAATCTCACTCCTAACTTTGGAGTAGTTTGACATTAAATATTTAGTGTCAAAGAGAGGACTGCATGAAGTTGAGGGTTCAAAAGAACTCTTAGTCTTCAGTTGTGGGGGTTTAATCTTGTAGACTGCAACGGTTGGCTTAAGAGAGCCTCTCGCCTTTAGAATCTTCTCGGGATCGGTAACGGGTGTGATCTTCTTACCATCTGGGTTTTGTCTGGTATTCCTTCAACCGGATGCCAGTTTATTATTTGTGGAGTTGCCAAGTGAAAGATTGAAAAGACTTAAAAAGGTGTGTACTCTTTGTTCACTATCAAAGGGTAACACTTTCAACAAAAAAAAATGTCGTTTTCCCAGGGAAAAAGATTTCATAACTTCGGTCCCTGGCAACGGCGCCAAAAAGATGTTGTTCCAGAGTCTGTACTTAAGGCTTAGAAGTACAGTGTCTAGGCATCCGAAAGTGGGTAAAGGGTAGAGAAGAGAGAAACGTCAACCTTCGGCAAGGGAAATTAGGGAAGATTTCTGCGTTGGCGTTGTCTAGCTTCCAACTATTTCTGGATGTTTATATCCTGTTCAATCGCTGCCCATGAATGTTCGAGTTCAACCCAGGTAGTGGCTATTTTAAGAATGGTATCGAAAAGGTTTAAGGCAATGTGCATTTGATTTGATAATCCAGGTTCGATATTGGGCTGTGTTGGTACAGGGATAGTCATGGAGGAACAGTAAAATAATAAAACTTCAAGGGGAAATTAAGTGTTGTCTCAATTCGGTCGTATAAAAGAGAGTTTACACTTTTAGAAATAAAAACGGGGTGAAAATCAAAGGCTCTTTCCCGTAACTGGGTTATATTTTAATAAAATGTATGAGGTGGGAGAAAACATTTAGCTATCTATCGAGTAAGGCTCCTATCGAGGGAGAATCTCACGTATAAACAGAAGAAGAAAAATGTAAGGAAATAACCCGATGAAGCATAAAATGTATATAGAATTTTGAAAGTGTTGACTGGTCTTACACCTACTAACAGCTGGTACAGAGGAAAAATAGTAAACAATATAGAAAACCAAAATTCATTCGCTATAGTAGAGTTTGTACTAAATTATAGTGAAACATTCATCAGATACGAATATGAAATGAAACGAAATGTGAGATACAAGAAAACAAACTCATAACACAATCTTGACGGAATTGAGAATCTTCAGATTTTCTTTGTATTAACTCTCAAAATGTAAAAAATCTGTTACAATCGACACAAAAAGGTCCAACCTTGTTTCTTTCTTTCTATGGTGTATTTATATAGTTTTACAATAAGATAGAATCTCAATCGTTGCAAAATTTTTATTTATGATAGGGAGGAGAGAAATCGCTTCATTTCTTCTTCTCTATCTTTACTTGGTGCCAAAAGGTTGTCCTCGTGCGTGCTCGGTATAGGTGACACATCTTTCAACTAGCCGAGATATAAGCCTTGACGGTTCTGCTTGACAATTGGCTTCAAAAGAATAACAATCTCGGGCTAATTGCGGCAGCCTGTCCTCCATCTATCTGTCTATGATGTCGATAACGCATAATTGAGTGCTTGGTTTAATCATACATTTGTCTATTTGGACTATGTCCACCATAGTCGCTTGGGAGATCTCGGCTGAATCTCTTTCCTCTTTTTTATGTAAATCAAGTGAGATTTTTTCCATATTCATTTGAATCAATGTCTTGGCATTACCTCCACCATCAATGCCTAGCAGATTACCATCTATAGAGCTAAAATACTCTTCTAAGGATTTCGTTACCCTCTTGGCTTGCAACTTACCTTCCGAGATGTTGTGCTCCCATTATTTTAATAGAATGTTTCATCTGGTCTGCTCCGAAATGGTAAACCTGAGAGTACTTCCTGAATCACTGTTGTTTGTGGCTATCACAACCTCTTGAAAGGTGACCTGTGTTGCTCCAGCTTCTCTTTCTCTAGCAGATAAATTCTCCAAAACTTGATTAACCAACAAACAGTTGTCCCGAATCACCTCTACCTTGGCGAGTAAATTTCGTCGGGCTGCAGAGACTCTGCTCCAAATATTCATCGTCTGGGATTGGAACATCCCGATATTTATCACTTTACTTTCAGTGATTTCCACTCTATCCTGTAGCTGTTCGATCAAATCTTTTTGCTGGCCCGCTTGCATCTGACCATCCCAAACCACCAGTTGTCCTTGTTCAAGCTTAGTCTTGAGAAACTCTATCTCATTTTTATCGGCCAACCTGGCTTTCTCTATTCCTACGCTCGCTTGGTCTTTGGCAGCTTCTGCTGCTGTGGCTAGTCTGGCTTCTAGGGTTTTGATGAGGCGATTTTTTCGTTTCAGCTGGTTTTTCAAAACCCTGACTGAAAATTGGTTCGCTGTGGCATATGCCCCTAATGTCCCAACTATTTCCGTGGCTAACTGTTCATTCTTCTTGTCCTTCCCATCAGTTATAACTTTGTATTTATTGACTGTCGACTTCCCTTCCTGATAGAATTCTCTCTTTACCACTGCCTTTCTCTTCTTATCGAAGAAGAACTCATTTGGAGGGAGCTCTTCCACCCTTATAGGACTCAACTCTTCATTGAAGATCCACCCTACATCAATATTTCCCTGAGTTGACTGCAAGGGAGTAACTGATGTGATAGGTTCTCCGATTTGCTTCGCTAATTGTCCCGGAGTAGTAACCAGACTCTGCTTCTTCGGTGGGTCGGGAGTCTTTATCTCTGCTTTCAGACTCTTAGTTTTCTCTCCCTTGTTCTGGTGTTTTTCTTGACCGGGAGTCGCATCCTTGGAGCCTTCGACATCTTTTTGTTTCACCTCCGCTGTACTTAGACTCTCACCCCATAATACTGCGGGAAGACAACTGTGTCTATTGTCTTGGAATTTCAGAACATCGACCCTCTCTTCAGGTGCCAATGTTTGGATCTGAGCCAAAATCATGGCATAAGATCTTGCGCCTCGGAAAATGTCATCCGAGGGTGAATTTTCGTGCTCAAATCTCTTGAGTTCTCAACTGGCCAAATGATTACTCACGACCCTTTGTGGATCGTTCTTCTTTTATTCAATAAGGACCAACTTTAGGTCTTTCAGGGTTGTTGCCTCATCTTTAGCATGCCCAAAATCTAACAAAGAATATGAATCTAAATGAACAGGAAAAGGTGGCCATACCTTTTTTGAGTATCCCTTAAGCTCCTTGCTTATACAATCGATCATTGTTTGTCTAGCAACCTCACGACAAGCCATCTTGTCGGGAATGAATAATGGCAATGCATGCGGGGGAACAGAAGCCATGAAAACTCTGAGATATGAGAATTCATCTTCTACATACCAGTCAGCTATGCAGCTCAAATTCGTCACTATACTGTCCGAGATCCTGGGTGGCGGGTGGCCGAAAATAGTGACATGAAGTGGTACCATCACCCAGTTTAAGATTTCATATACGAAATCTGTCGCTTTGTTTTCCCACAATTTTGCATGATAGACATGGATAGGCTCATCCTCTGTTGGATTCCAACTCCAACTCATTAATAGAAATGATGTTAGAAATTACACGACGTCCATAATGTATGCATACATAAAAAATGAAGCAATTTTTCCGCTCTCTTTCTGTGCCCGATACTCTATAACCCGACTGGTCAAGCTATCAGACAACATTTTCGCCCAGTCAAAGGAAGAGACTTCGGCGACTCAAAATATTAGAGGCACCCATTGAAGAAATAAATATGAGGTGTCCTCTCTCCCATATAATCTGCATTTCATCATAGATACATACTTGAACTGTGGTTCTAAGGAATCTATTGAATATATACCATGACTGTCTGCCCTGAACTTCGCAGGGTGCGAAACCCAATCTCTTATTAAGATAGACATAGTTTTGTCATACTACACACATTCCTTCTGTTTGAACTCTTCTAAGAATTTGACATCATATGTAAGGTCAGACGCTGCAGACAACTTGTACATGGCTTGCAGATGTTCAGGCCTGAAAGTCCTGATGATGACCTTCTGCTCATTCATGATGGTTCTGGTTGGTATGTCCACATGGTCTAATGCCCATCAGACCATATCATAATAGGGGAGTAGTCGTGGCTTGGCCGCTACTTTATGCATTCCCGATTGAATGACGATATTATACTTGGTGGTTATGTCGTATTTTTCATTGTCGCTGGAATCATCAGAATAATCCACTAATTCGGCTTGCAGAACATCGAAAACAAACGACCAGTTCGGGACTGAGTTGACACTTCAAGGTGAAGTATTAGCGACATTGTCCGAACCTTGTCCCAAAACCTCAACACTGGCTTTGGATGCTTTTTACGGGGCCATGACTGGAGATCCTGCTTTAGCTCTTCTGCGATAAAAATACATATACATACAGAAGTTAGCTTGCTAAGAAAGTTTGCTCCACGTAATATAGAAATGCATTTGTTATAACGAATAAAAACTCTATATATATTCCAAAACTCGGTACTTTTTAGAACAAATCTATCAAATCATGTTTAGAAATAAATTTAGCAATAAAAACCCGATCTTTATTTGTCAATTCGCCTTATTTCTAATTAATGCCATAAATTTTGGCGGTTCGAAATGTCAGTTGGCGTAAGGAAGGATTAAGACTGCTTCGTAAACTGTGCAAGCATCAAAACACGGGAGATATTGATTTAGCTTAATTAATCCGATTTTACCAAAGTTAATTTTACCTTTCGGTATTCGTTGTATCGAGAATTTTGGCTTTAACCCTTTGAACCTCTAACCCCCAAAATTGTGATGATTGATTTTGGTTAATAAAAACATAATTGTGATTAGGCACTTAATTAATTATGTAATTATTTATATTCGCCATATCGCGACTCAGAGCTTCGAAGGTAAGTTTCCGGGAAGTTTGCATGCCGAGCTACGAAACTGCGAGATCACGATAATACGTTTAATTAAAAGGGAAGATAAACTCGGATTAAGTGTTTAATTAATTATGTTTATATCTTTATTGCGACTTCGCGACTTGGGCTTAGACAATGTAGTTTTTTAAAAGAGAACATGCTGAGTGGCGAATTGCCGACAGAACTTAACCATGGCTTAGTTTTTTCCTTTAACTTTGACACAGGTTACTAACATATGAACCTTGTGGTTTCGACTATCGGGGATACGATAATGAGAGTTTTGGATTTAGTGAACGCTGAGGCGTGAAAACCCGATGATGTTCAATAGTGATTTAGGAAAACTTTACTCCCGTTACTGACCTGGGGTAAAATTTTAAAGCGATTTCGCTATTTCGTTGCTCGGGACTTGTGAACTACGTGATCTATATCATCCAACATGTGAAATCCCAAGGTAGAAAAAAAGGGGGAAATTTTTTTGCCGAAAAGTAGAACTCACCTCGAGAGTACAATAATCATCGTTGTTGTGTGATAAGACTTCAGAAATTTTGAAACCACAGACGGAAAATACGAAAACCATCTTTCAATTTCAAGCATTAAGACATGAAATTTGAGACGGGCTAGAAAAAACAAAGGTGGCTCCAATAGAACCCATGGGCCAGCATCCGATACCAGTTACATAAACCCTAAAAACAAAAATTCTTGCAAAAAGGGTGAGATCCTGCGATCTCTGCTTCGCCTGGGCGCTCCGTCTTCGACCAGCCTATCGAAGTCCCAAAATTGGTCAAGCATGACCATCGTTTCCTCCAAACCTGATCAAGGGCCAACATATATCAATGCAGAATTATCATCCAATAGTTACAGAGTAAATAAACAATGAACAAATGAGAAATCATGCACATACAAAATACGCCAGTGTTTTTATGTGGAAACCCAAAGTGGGAGAAAACCACTTAATGTTTTTTCTTATATGTCTTTAAGAATTACATTCATTGGAAGAAACAACTTCTTTTATTTTCCAGCTTCAACTGGAAGGAGGCTCCAACCCCCTGGTTTCTCAGGATACAACCTAAAGGAAGCTCCAACTCCCAAATTCTCTAGCTACGACCAAAAGGAGGCTACAAACCCCTAGTTTCTCAGGCTACAACCTAATGGAAGCTCCAACTCCCCAATTCTCTAGCTACAACTGGAAGGAGGCTACAACCCCCTATGTTCTCCAACTACAACCGAAAGGTGGCTACAACCACCTGTCCTTTCCCCATCCAACCGCCTTGACGTATAAGTAGAATGATGGAACCACCGTAACACTATCACTATGAGATATATTGATGTAAACCTGTACCAATCGACCTACACCAAACAACCTGTACCAATAACCTGAACCATGCATCAACCCTTACCTCAACCTGTAATCAACCTGTACCATAAACAAGTGCATCAACCATGCACCAACCTGTACCATAACCAAGTGCATCAACCATGCACCAACATGTGCCTCAACCTATACCATGAAAAAGTGCATCAATCATGCACCGACCTGTACCATGAACAAGTGCATCAACCATGCTTCAACCTGTACCTCAAACTATACCATGAACAAGTGCATCAACCCTGCACCAAACTTTTACAAATAACCTATCATAACAACCTGCGCAAACAACCTATCACAACAACCTGTCTCATCAATTTTATCAACTAAAGCAGATCTACTCACCAAGATAAATCCCCAGGACAAATCTCAAAGATGTGCATCAACCATGCATAACACAACAACTCATAATCACCACCAAGATCAATATGTGCTTCTAATAATATACCAAGACAAGTATGCTACATCATTCATAAATGTGTCAACAATACTACTAACATGTGGCTCCAACCATGTAACAAGTATGTACCAATCATGTATCAAATACACATAAACTATGACTCATCAAGATGTACCAACATCATCAACTATACACCTCATGTATGTGCCAACTCATCAACTACTCGTCTCAACCATGTA
>ML843224.1:0-22019 GCA_009831015.1 Picea engelmannii
TGCATAGAGTCCGAACCTCTCTTATTGCATACAAAAATTCAACCAAAATCCTAAACAGACTTCCCAATATGCGCATGAGAATGTGTTGGCATCCTAGGAAATTCCAACAAGAGAGGATATTTTTGTTGAGAGGCAAAGTGTGAGTCAAAGTGTTTAAACCATTGTTGTACATAAGCATGACCTCATGTAATCATCCATACTTCATCCCAAAAAATGCCTTGGGTTGCTTCTTATTTATGGAGAGGTACACAAATGTATCATTTTCTAAGCACTCACGAGTCACAAGGACTCCACTTTCCAACGTATGGTTTCCAATGGCCAATATGCCACTTGTAAATGTCCCCTTCTCTATTGGAAACCTTTGAAGAAAAATCAAAATAATGGCTCTTCTCTTAAGCTTATTTACATTTAATTTGATTAGATCCTCATCAGATAAATCGTTATTAAAGACCCCAGTTGTGACCTAGGTTTCTGGTTCAAAAGTGATGGCTATTTGTAACATACCCAACTCCCTCACTAGGTCTCGTTACTACTAAATCAACTAACATATTGATTCAAATGCAGAAGATACATGCAACATGACATACATACTCAACGTTCAATCATAGCATTAAAATTGTAAATGACATAGTGATCAAAACACTTATATTTTAAAATTTTCATACACAACCGACTGCAAACGAAGGATGTTCCACCAAGGATGTTTTTCTACTCGAATTCTCTCAACAACAGGTCACCCCTGAGTTATCTCTATGAATCCACAAGGATGGACAGGCTCCTATGGGTTTCTGCAGTCAACTTTAAGAGCTCAACACTCAACAAAACATAGTGACATGACTCCTACAACGATTCCAACCACCCAACTCTCATCCCCATCATTTTGCACAACCCAAGGGATGAGATTTCCTTCTTTGCACCGTAGTCACTCGGAGAATAATCATCCCCTCCAGGGCTCCATCATAGACCGATCAAGAATCTCTCTACCATGGGATCCATGAAATCTAGCTATAACAGAAGTGATCACAAGGCATTTACAAATTCTCTTTGGGTAATTTCTCACCGAAAATCACTCACATGCATAACAACCTCATTCTCAGGATAATTGCCAGCTTTAGCAAGTTTCCTTCAATACATAGTATGTCTAGCCACTCTTTTTCAGCACTTAGCTCTGGTTTTCCTCACTTCTTGCTAATTGTAAAAACTACTCTTCTTCCTACTCGAATTTCCTCTTCCCCAATGCTTCCTTGACTCTTAATCTTCCCCCAAGGATGATTACACTTAATCCATGTTGTCATAAATGAGTGGGCCGACTTCCTCACCCAACTTCTCACATGAATTCAAAGATTGAGTGTTGAATAAGTCAAAGGGACAAACAACTTAATGACAAACTAAGTAATGAAGGTGGCTTAAGACTCAAGGTATATGGAAACCCCCTCAAAACCCCCATTAAGCCCCCTCTCTTGTGGAATCATAGGCCCCCATTACTCTGGTTCCTACTCGTCTACAATTGACAATATATTTCATTTTATTATTTTTCAATGTACAATGTTTACATATTACATCACTTGGCCCTTGGCCATTCATAATTTTTACAGTTATATAATGCTACATCGAGGATCAGAACTAGGGTGTTACGGGTTATCTACTCTGTCAATAGCAGGGGTTATCCAAGACACCAAATTGCACATTGCACCACTTTTACATTCTTCATGGCTTATGGGGACATATTCCCCATTCCAATAATTGTTCACCAAGGTTTGTAAATAAAAACTAGTCACCTTATTACCTATTGAAGATATGTTTATTAAACAAGAAACTTATTTCCATTGGGTTGTCTTATGTATCAATAAAAGGGGCTGTCCAAGCCACCAAAGTGCACATTGCACCACTTTTACATTCTTCATGGCTTGTGAGGATCCCCATTCCAATAATTGTTCAACAAGGTTCGTAAATAAAAAACTAGTCACCTTATTACCCATTGAAGATAAGCTTTCCTTATGTGTGTCCCGAAGTCAATTTTAAAGGAGGATGTTGGAGATATGTTATCTAAGCTCGACTTGTGACCCTAATGGAACTTAAATGTCAATCCTTAAACACCCTTAATGGTCCATTGTGGACCACATTTGTGTTAGTCGGTGCCCACTAACACTGATGTTGTTCATAATGGACCATTAAGGGTGTTTAATGAATGACATTTGCAGTCCATTAGGGCCACAGGTCTAGCTTAGTCAACATATCTCCAATGTCCTCCCTTAAAATTGACTTGGGGAGACAAATAAGGAAAGTTGGCATAATATATATTTGACCAAGTAAATGTTACAACTGAACATTACCCTCCTTCAAGAGAACTCTAAGACTCTAAACCCAACAATAACAATAAAACTTATGAGTGTAATGTTTAGATGTAACATTTACTTGGTCAATTTTACTTTATGCCAAATTTCCTTATTTGTG
Organism: Picea engelmannii; assembly: GCA_009831015.1. NCBI lineage: Eukaryota > Viridiplantae > Streptophyta > Pinopsida > Pinales > Pinaceae > Picea > Picea engelmannii. Next base: position 2,455 of record ML843224.1, read on the forward strand.
TCCCAAGGTCAATTTTAAGTGAGGATGTTGGAGAAACGTTGATTAAGCTCGACCTGTGGCCCTAATGGACCATAAATGTCAATCATTAAACACCTTTAGTGGTCCATTGTGGACCACATTTTTGTTAGTGGTCGCACACTAACACAAATGTGGCCCACAATGGACCACTAAGGGTGTTTAATGAATGAAATTTACGGTCCATTACTGCCACAGGTCGAGCTTAGCCAAGATATCTCCAAAATCCTCCTTTAAATTGACTTTGGGACACAAATAAGGGAAGTTGGGGTAAAGTATATTTGAGTGCCCACTAACAAAAATGTGGTCCACAATGGACCACTAAGGGTGTTTAATGAATGAAATTTATGGTCCATTAGTGCCACAGGTCAAGCTTAGCCAACATATCTCCAAAATCCTCCTTTAAAATTGACTTGGGGACACAAATAAGGGAAGTTGGCATAAAGTATATTTGACCAAGTAAATGTATAATGTTCCCAAGCCAAGATGCCAAGAACATTGCGTTTTTCATGTGATTTTTAAATGTTTTCTGGTTGTGGCATTTCGTCAAACACTTTGTAGTCTTAAGTCTCATGAGTTGCACCAAGGTTTAATAAGATGGGTTTTATGTGTGTTTGCGGCAATAATCAAAGAATATATAGCAATGGAACATACCTCAACAAGATGCTAGATCAACAATACAAGAGATAACCCATAAACACCTCATATCTGATATTATTCATAATAGAAGAAGACCCTGATACAATGGATCTGTAGATCTGGTATAATATAGCTAAGAGCTAGTAGAAAAATGAGGATAACCCTGAAGTAAGATCAAGAAGAGAAGATGCAAGCCTCCAAAGGCCACATGGTTGTCTAAGATGAATGATAACTGAGATCTCCACCCAAAGTTGGATCAAACCTCAAATTGGATAAGTTGCGCCCTGCCAGAAAGCTAAATACCCCCAATAATTTGGCCTTGCTGCTAGAGGCCTCCAAACACTCTGAAAATGGTTGGAAGAGTAGATCAGGCCAAGGCCAAACCCTTGGTTAAGTCTCAATTTAAACAATGAAGTTATGACCATCCAAATGAGCAAACCCTTAATTGGCTTGCGCCCTCCTCGATGACCGAAGACCCAATAATTTGGCCTTTATCCTAGAGACCTCCAGATGCTCTCAAAATACATGGAATTGTAGATCGGGTCAAGGGAAAATCCCTGGAAAAGTCTCGGGCTGAACAATGAAGAACTGACCCTCCAAAAGACATGATCCTCAATCTGTGGTGCGCCCTCCTCTCTTTGAACCCGTGTTGAGCTCCAATAAATAATACGACAGAGAAACCTTCTCCGGAAAGGGATAGGAAAGGTGCCCTAGGCCCTACAAAGAATACCCAGAAGTAATTTTCCTTAGAATCCTTCTCCTCTGCCTAGATCAAGCTAATATTCTCAAGGTGGTGTGCCCTCCTGTTAGAAATCCCCTGAAGTTGCGCCCAAGCTCTCTCTAAACCTATAACTGATGTAGAAACCTCATGTAATTGAGTAGATCTGATGTAGAATGGTGAGGGAGGAATGTTTCACCTCCGTGACCAAGCTTGGACTAGGTTGGGTGGGATCTTTCACCACCGATATGATCTCTAGGGTTTGCTAAGTCAAAACCTCAAAACCCCCAAGTGCATGGGCTCACTAGTAAGAAGCTAGATATCAAATGATAAACAACATGATGAGATAATAGAGGCCCTTATATCTCTTTTATCATCCCTTCTCACCTTGTCTCTCCAAGTGACTTTTACTTTATTTAATTATTAACTAATTAATTAAATCACTTTAATTAATTAATTACCCATTTTACCTCTAAAAAGTAGCTTATCCCTCGTTGTGGCTTCCCTGACCACTGAAAGTCACTTCTCATCATCCTATCATGTAGTGCTATTCCTCCCGATTCCAATGAGCTATTACACTAAGAGGTTCCTCCGAGTATTATGCCCAATATGACCTCCTTAGTGAATTTAATTAACATATAGCCCAAAATAACTCAAAATCACAGAAATTGTTGGAATGTAATGGAACCAAAGACAAGCTATGTGGAATGGATCATAATGATGAAATAAGATGAGCGATGCAAGACAGACCCCAAGAAAACCCTCAATAGTCCCTGTACTCGCTACAACCTCCATCTGGCCACTCTGGTCATTATAACACTCTGTAATACAATGATGTCCCAAAGTGAGGACATTACAGTCCTCCCTGCTAGAATATTGCTTGTCCTCAAGAAATAAATGAATCAATCCATATAAAATACCGGGGTCCCATGTCCACCTGTGAGACACACAGTAGGCTCCATCCAAAGTTGAACTATCACGCACTCCATCCCCTGGGTCCCATATCAGAACGTGAACTGCAATACCCTGTGAAGGATAATCCTGAAACATGTCAACACCATGAGTCTCATGGAAATGACACATGGCCTCAACCCGGAAAGAGCCCATCCTCCAAGTCCATACCAATACCAACACGGTCTCCACCAAATTCACATGCTTCTCCCTAGTGAGGTACTACAAGACCTCCATGAATCACCCTCAAGTGATGTGCTCTCCTCAATACTGAAGTTCAATGGAAAGTCAAAATAACTTTCCCCTGTAAGGGTCCACTCACCTCCATTAGTCAATGAAATGCTCAGCCTTGCAATTCTTCGATCCCATGCTAGTCTCTGCCCAAGATCATCATGTTGGTGTTGCACTACTCTGATCATGACTATCTACTCCCTGTATACATACTGGATCCCCCACTCTTGGATCCTCAAGATGGAATACCTGTGAAAACTGGACCTGCTATCCAGAAGTTGCATCAGTAAAATCTGCCCAACCATCTCCATGCTTCATCATGAGGATCAAAAGGGTGAAACTGTCTCGCTCCATAGGACACGCCCCTGGAAGCCCACTCAAAACCAACCCAAAGTGAAGTATGTGGCTCTCTGGCGCAACCTGGGTCATCATAAGGTGAAACAACCTACTAACAAAATGGACTCCTGGTTCCCATGGAAAACTTGGAAGTTTATCACTTCCAATCCCCACTAACTACTCATGTGTCATATTGATCACTGTCTGAAGCCCTCCATGCTCATCCCCATGAGAATCTGTATCTTTGTCTCCGTCTAAGATGTATGTTATCCCATGGCTTAAGATTCTCACCATCACGCACAAAGTCTCAACTATCTACCTATGATGATCCATCCTTGTCTTGTTGTATGCCGTAAAAGCACTCTCGTTAGGTGGTCTCGACCTAGCAACTCTCCATGTCCTCTGCCACTGCCTATCTCCCCCCATGTTGTTGTCAATGATGAAAGTGTCGGGAAAGGCTAACAAAAACATGTGTGGCTGACTGTAGGACTAGAAAGTATCATATGCTTTGGTCAATCCCAAGGATTCAACCAAAATATCGTCCACCAATATTCATGATAAATACTCGCGTGTAGTCATCACTGAACCCCAATCATCAAGTACAACAGGGGGTAACTCCTCCAATTGCTGGTCAACCACTTTCCATCCCTCATCTCTCATGAAATTGTTGATACTGTGAAGGTGATCTCTCAGAACTATGTGCTGCTACAAAGGAGAGGCATCTCCATGCTCCACTAAGTGTGTCTCCTCCCTACAATCCAATATGTCCCTTTGAATCCCATCGTACACCTTTGCATGTCTCTGTGTACTATCATTCACCATTGTATGATCCTGCATACTCATGTAATCTCCTGTATACTCTTGCAACATCATGGGTCCTGGGTGTACTACTGGGTCAACCTCTACATGAAGGTCAACCACTTCTGGACACAAATGAAAGTATCCTCATAAATTCCCCTAGATCTGGAGTCCCCATGCGTATGTTAGTTCTCGACTGTCTCAAATATCCTCGTGGAGGGTAGCTCCTGCGCCTCTGAATCATGACCCTCCATACTCATCAGTGATCCTGGATACTCCTTATGCTCCTCTGCTAAACCACCAACATCCTCTATCAATGTGACTAAAGGATATATTTGACTCTCTACTAAGATAGATGTAGTGGATCTATGTCTAATATCCTCAAGAAGCTCCTATGATCTAGACTTTGATTCTTGAAGGGTTGTCTGTCTGCCTTCAAAGAATCCTAGTGTTCTCTCCAACTCATGAGTGAGTCTATCCACCTCCAACTCCTCCTCCCTCAAGGCCCTATGATACATCTCTCCAACCCCCAATAGATAGTCTTTGTCCATCAACAATTGTTGGTAGTGGGCCCTCATCATAGTCATCCTCTCCTCGAGAGTATGAAAGTCATCCATGGCAAATCCCCCATATGAACTATCATGTACCATCGATGCCCTCCAACAATAATCTACCACTAATGCATGTGTGTCATCAATGCGCCTAGTGGCTGCCATGATCATGTCCTCATTGACTCTCAACTGTCCTGTCAAGTATAAAGACTCCTGATCACAGTCTTGCTGAGGTGATACCTCACGCCCCTCACTGCTAGTGTCAACCCTGGAATCCCCTACAACACTCTCTGCAAAAGATAATGCACTGAACTGCCCCCTGTCCATTGTGCTACTGGGTCCTGTTGTATGCCACTGCACACCATCACCAACTGCGAGCTCCCTCCAAATCACACTGTATACTATATGAGCAGTTGTATCCTCCTGTGCACTCACCCTGCTACTATCATTTGCACTTGGATCCCATACAGATGTGTCCAGACACATGCTATGGTCATCCCAACCAATAAGGACTGCATCCTCATCACTGTCGACCGGTCCTGGAAATAAGTGTCCCATCAAACTGTCAGTCTCCACAACCTGATCAAACAATGGAGTCTCCAAAAGAAGTGACTCGCTCTCCTCATACCGATACGTATGTGTAAGTTCAACTGTTTGTACGTCATGTCTCTCATCCTGGGTCTGTGGATCCATATGTCCCTGGCGTGCATCACTCACACCAAGCTCCACCATCATATCTGAAATGCCACTGATATCCTCATGTGTCATGGCTATCATGGGTGTCGGAAAAGTTGAAAAATGTGTCACGGTCATCATAGGAAACTCATCAGGTCTAGGTGCTAACACGTGTGAATCTACACTAGTGTCACCACTCTGCAGTGTAAGGTCATCAATACTATGTGATATGACTGCTAAAGCACATGTGTTATCATCCTGTCCATCCAACTTTCCCTCCAATGCGCAAAGGTCACTATCCTCCCCAAGTGCGCAAGAGTCACTACCCTCCACAAGTGTGCAAGAGTCACTAGCATCATCAAACTACTCCAAACATGAATCTATGGTTGCATCCTCATGCATCTCCTCATCTTCACTTTCATAGTGCACCTCAATAATGTGTCTCTTATCCTTACCCCTACATCTATGATTTGGTTCCCAAGGCACTTTACAACTATAGCAACGTTGCTTGCTCCTAATGGGTGTAGGGTTAATCTGTGCTTCCCTCCACCTAGCTGCCCTGGCTCTGTTTTTATCTGCTATGTTGGCCCACTCTATGACCTCATCTTGCTCCACCAAGGATTTTTTATGGATATAAATTGTTGGAGTGTTACTTGAGCCCTAAATTCCTCACTAAGGTCATAGTATTCCCATTCACAACATACAATCTCTCTAGAAAAGTCATTAGTATCCATCTCTACTGTATTTCTGCATGCGCTAATCCCCACTAGCTGGGAGGATCAACACTTTGATACCACTGTAATGTTCCCAAGCCAAGATGCCAAGAACATTGCATTTTTCATGTGATTTTTAAATGTTTTCTGGTTGTGGCATTTCGTCAAACACTTTGCAGTCTTAAGTCTCATGAGTTGCACTGGGGTTTAATAACATGGGTTTTATGTGTGTTTGTAGCAATAATCAAAGAACATATAACAATGGAACATAGCTCAACAAGATGCAAGATCAACAATACAAGATATAACCCATAAACACCTCAAATATGATATTATTCATAATAGAAGTAGACCTTGATACAATGGATCTGTAGATCTGGTACAATATAGCTAAGAGATATTAGCAAAATGAGGATAACCCTCAAGAAATATCAAGAAGAGAAGATACAAGCCTCCAAAGGCCACATGGCTGCCGAAGATGAATGATAACTGAGATCTCCACCCAATGCTGGATCAACCCTCAAACTGGATAAGTTGCGCCCTGCCGGAAAGTTGAATACCCCCAATAATTCGGCCTTGCTTCTAGATGCCTCCAAACACTCTAAAAATGGAGGGAAGAGTAGATTGGGCCAATATCAAACCCTTGGTGAAGTCTCAAGCTGAACGGTGAAGTTATGACCATCCAAATGAGCAAACCCCTAATTGGCTTGCGCCCTCCTAGATGACCGAAGACCCAATAATTCAGCCTCTATCCTAGAGATCTCCAGATGCTCTCAAAATACATGGAACTATAGGGTTAAGAGAAAACCCCTGGAAAAGTATCGGGCTGAACAATGAATAATTGACCCTCCAAAAGACAGGATCCTCAATTTGTGGTGTGCCCTCCTCTTTCTGAACATGTGCTGAGCTCCAATAAATAATACGACAGAGAAAACTTCTCCGGAAAGGGCTAGGAAAGGCGACCTAGGCCCTACAAAGAATACCCATAAGTCCTTTTCCTCAAAATCCTTCTCCTCTGCCTAGATCAAGCTAATCTCCTCAAGGTGGTGCGTCCTCCTGCTGGAAATCCCCTGAAGTTGCGCCCAAGCTCTCTCTGAACCTGTAACTGATGTAGAAACCTCCTATAACTTAGTATATCTAATGTAGAATAGTGAGGGAGGAATATTTCATCTCCGTGACCAAGCTTGAACCAGGTTGGGTGGGATCTTTCACCACCGAGCTGATCTCTAGGGTTTGTTAAGTCAAAACCCTCAAAACCCCCAAGTGCATGGTCTCACTAGAAAGAAGCCATATATCAAATGATAAACAACATAATGATAGAATAGAGGCCCCTATCTCTCTTTTATCATCCCTTCTCACCTTGTCTCTCCAAGTGACTTTTACTTTATTTAATTATTAATTAATTAATTACCCATTTTACCTCTAAAAAGTAGCTTATCCCTCCTCGTGGCTTCCCTGGCTAATGAAAGTCACTTCTCATCATCCTATCCTATAGTTCTATTCCTCCCAATTCCAATGAGCTATTACACTAAGAGGTTCCTCCAAGTATTATGCCCAATATGACCTCCTTAGTGAATTTAATTAACATATAGTCCAAAATAACTCAAAATCACGAAAACCGTCGGAATGCAATGGAACCAAAGCCGAGTCGCGTGGAATGGATCATAATGATGAAATAATATGAGTGATTCAAGCCGGACCCCAAAATACCCCTCAATAGCCCATGTACTCGCTACAACCTCCATCTGGCCACTCTGGTCATCATAACACTTTGTAATACAATGATGTCCCAAAGTGGGGACATTACAAAATGTTACATTTGAACATTACCCTCCTTCTGAGTTGTATTTTTATTGTTGGGTTTGGAAGTCTTAGAGTTCTCTTGATGACAAGGTCTTAGTCTTTAGTTAAATATTTTGGTAGTAGACATGCAAAACCACTATCATAGAGGTTAAAATAGAGCATAGTTTGAACATGAACCAAACTTCCATAGAAGAGCACAATTTGAATTGAACCTCTCTTATTTCATACAAAAATTCAACCAAAATCCTAAACAAACTCCCCAATATGTGCATGAGAATGTGTTGTGAGCCTAGGAAATTACAACAAGAGAGGATATTTATGTTGAGAGGCAAAGTGTTTAAACCAATGTTGTACATAAGCATGACCTCATGTAGTCATCCATACTCCATCCCAAAAAATGCCTTGGGATGCTTCTTCTTTATGGAGAGGTACACAAATGTATCCTTTTCTAAGAACCCATGAGTCACAAGGGCTCCACTTTCCAATGTCTAGTTTCCCAATGGACAATATGCCACTTGTAAATGTCCCCTTCTCTATTGACAACCTCCAAGAAAAATCAACATAATGTTTTTTCTCTTAAGATTATTTGCATTTAGTTTGATTAGATCCTGATAAGAGAAATCGTTATCAAAGAACCCAGTTGTGACCTAATTTTCTTGTTCAAAAGTGATGGATATCTATAACATACCCAACTCCCTCACTAGGTTCTGGTATCCCCCAGTTTAGGGATAACTAAGGAGATTATGTCTTGAGGCCCACAGGTCCTAGACATGGTGTACCAAGAGCCGTATCGACTTGAGCATGGCCCTGGAGGGCCCATCTTTTAATTCTTTAGCGCTTCCACTTTGTCAGCAACAACAACAACCATCACCTTGGCTTGGTTCTGTAGCAGAAATGGATCTTGCTCCATGAGGTAATGAGTCCGGGTATCATGGTATGTGTCACTCTGATCCTCAAAACCTTTGACTATGTGCATTCAATTATTTTTGCTTCTAACAGGTGCTTGGATCTTATACCTCTCCGCCTGACCATATCTGGGGGAAATGACAGGATGCCCTAGTAAGTTGGTACTCATAGGGTTTGAGTTTCCACTGGGGGGATTCATGAGAATCCATCGTTCGCTCCCACCATACTTATCACTTTCCATCTTTCTCCCGCTCATCCATCCCATTACACTGGTCCAGGCATTAGGTTGGCCAAATATTTAAGGGTTGTACCTTACCTTGTGGGAAGAAGGGGCTAAAGGCCCAGAGGGTAAAAGTAGCTGGAAAAAGATAGAAGCCAAAGAATGAAACCTTGAGATGCTTCACCCATGGATCCCTGAGAAAGCAGTAAAAATCTTCATAGCAAGAAACAAAGGGACCCATAAAAATAATAAAACAAGACCTAGTTAGAGGATATGGGGTCTCATCACGAGCCAACCTATTAGGTCCATGGGCATGTAGCAGTATGGAACTACCAGTAGCTGGTCACCACGCCAGGGTAGTTTCTATTGGTGGCATAGCCAAGAGAAAGGGGGTCTCATCACGAGCCAACCTTCTCATTTCCGTGAAATGTTTGTGGGTAACATTGCCACCGCTGGTCACCACGCCAGGGCAGTTTCCCCTAACTAGATTCTTGAAAGAAAAAACAGTAAGAATAAAGACAAAAGGCATGAATGGGATTGCAAACATTTGCATCCATGACAGGTGCAGATCACCGTCTACAGAGGCACCCACAGGTAAGCCATACATTTCCCTGTTATCACTGCACCCCTTGACTAGACATCCCTTACCACCTCATCCACTCACATGGCTTAGATTTAATTTCTCCCGGAAACATCCGACATCCAATGAGAATTAGCCCAATAGAACGTCCTAGCATTTGCTCCAAACTTCGCTTGTATATTAGTATAATGTCTTTGAGAGCTTGTCGGGGTAAAGGGGGTTTTATGCACATGTTTGATAACTTGATGATTAGATGTGATTGACATTGCTATGATCCTTGTGACTTATGATCCCATGGAGTGTGTATCTATTGGTGTTAGAGGACCATACCCGATGGACATGTATCCTTATGGATAGTTACACATGGGGAGATGACCAGTTCGGACCTCCATGGGGCTAAAATCCCACCAAATGGACGTCGAGACCCCAGTAAGGGGTAGAGACAGATTAGAGGATTGCATTAGAGAAAGAGGAGGGTGTTCCACCAGAGGCATCTTGGCAGACCCGTACCCAGGGGGGTTGTGCCCTTTCCACTAGGATGTAAGCCTTGGAAGGCCCATGATGTCACCCAGGACACCCATGATGTCATCTAGTGCTTTTGGAGGTTTTGGGAGGCAGTTGTGTGCCAAGTGGCACGTGTTGCAGGTTCCTGAGGCCTAACATTTTTCCCCAGGAGGCCAACGTTGCCCTAAAAGAGCCTAACATCACACTAAAAGGGCATGATGTCATCATTTATTCTTGATTTAGTGTTTTGATTGTGACATTTAATGTAAAACAATATTTTTGATGTAAACTGGCCATGTCGGCCTTTTTTGACCTAAAGTAAAATTAAAGGTCAATGGTATTGTATAAATAGAGAGCCAAAAATCTCATTTTATCATCATATTTCACTCACACATGTGTGAGGTCTGAAATTTGCAGCCCTCGTTAGGGTTTTTGGACTGAAAATTAGTGCACACTTGTTGGAGGAGGGTTATTTTTGGTGAATTTGGCATTTTTCTTGGTGGAAAGTCTACAACTAGGGTTTTGCTTGATGATGCTTGGTGAATGTGAGTAAAATTCTGCAATTATTCTCTTACTTGAATGGTTATGGTGTTTTACTTTTCATTTTGTTAATACTTATGAAATTGCTAGCCTAAACCCTAGGGATCAAGCACATGTTATTGTCCTTGTTCTAATTTGCTATCCACCTACTAGATTGTGCCAAGGAATCATTTCATTGAAGCCATTGCTAGGGCCTTGCCTTTGCAACACCCTAGCATTTGTTACTTCATCCTAGCTGATTTTACTTTATCATTGAGTTAAAGAGGGAGGAAAATCTACTAAGGCCTAGGGTTACCTACACCTTAGTATTCGTTTTCCCCTAGGGTTTGGTGGTTGAAGCCTCGGTTTTCTGACACTTCATCCATCAAATCCTCTTGTCTTTGGCTCTATTAATATCATCTTGCTCCAATTCTTTCAGCCACTTGTTGACCCCATTTTTCCCTATGAAAGCACTAGTCTAAGATCTCTCTCTTGAGTGTTTTGATCACAACCTTCAAACATCTAAATCTTTGAACAAACTACTAACACCTTCTAACCCTAGATTAGATTGATCTCCTAACCTTGTTGCTACTATTATTCAATTAAGTTACAACCATATTTTGCAGCATTTAAATCTTCTCAAAGCGATTGAAAATATTGACTAATGCATAGCCTTAATTTCTTCTGATGAATGTTGGTGTTATGACATTGATGATTAATCATTCTTGCTCATTTTGAAGCTTTTCCAAGGCATTAATTGTGAAGTATTGTCTTGTAATTATTGCTACTACACACATCTTTGTTTACTTCATCAATATATTAGTCAATTTTTTTTATTGAGAAAGTCTCTGGTTATATCAAGTACTAACTAGAAAGTGCTCTTGCAAATATAGTTTTATGTTGCTTTGTTCCGGGCAGGTACACTTCTGGTTTATTATCTCTTTATTGGTTGTTTAACTGGACTTTCTGATTGGTGGTGATTTGTGAGAGGGAACATTTTTACTTGGCCTTTATCCTTTGCCTTCTCAAAACCCCAAGTCGTCGGAGACATCTCCCCTGGGCCTACCACCCTAAATAGAAAGAGACATCCTATTGAGGTGGCAGTGATAGAATAGTCTCCCGTTACGCCAATTTGTCTTCTTTTGCCTTTCCCTTTTATCAAAGTACAAATTGCGTGATAACATTTTGGCGCTATTGTCCTCAAAGACGACACTTTTTCGATAATCCTTTCCTCAAGAATCTTTATATTACAAGCTTACCTAGTGAATCCACTAAGGATGATTCCCTTATTTCTTTGATAATTTCAAGAAAATTATCTGGTGACTCCACTGATAACGAAGCGAACTATGACTTCTCAATGGGACATGAGAAACTTCAAACCTTTAGACATGAATAAAATCCTGGGATACCCTCGACAAATGCCCCCAAAGTACGAAAAGTGGCTCCCTAGATTCACTGGTAGTGATGGGGAAAGAGCCAACTATCACATGATTGATTTTTGGGCTTTCTTTCAAATCCATCCTATCAGTGATTATGCTGAAGATTTGGTAATGAAACGTTTCTCCACCACTCTTCATGGAAATGCTAGGAAATGGTATGATAATCTCCCTATCACTAGCATCACATCTATGGACTAATTGTAAGAGAATTTTCTCAGGAACTGGGGTATGAAATTGAAAGATATCCAAACGTTACTAAAAACACTCGAATATATAAGACAAACTGAGAACGAGACTGTCAGGGATTTCGAGGGTAGGTTTGAAAGATTGCTATATCATATTCCTAGAATCCATTATCCTGAAGACAAGTACCTCGTGTACCTCTATACCAATGCCCTCTTAGTGCATTTAGGGTTTCTCGTAAATAAAAAGGGGCCAAAAACATTCCATGAAGCTTATAACATGGATGTGCAAATCGAGGCAAATATATCTTTGTCCAAAGGAAAACACATCTTCTCTCTAGGGACCAAAATAAAACCCTAAAGGTACCCCAGACACTCTTAGTTTGGAAATATTAGTTTCCCTTGAAACCTTTACTACTGATTTCTAAGAAGAAGGGGGAAAAAATTTTGACCAACAAAATGCTAAGGGAAAAGATCTTGATGAGGTTTTCCAACCCCACAGGGAAGAGCAAAGGATCGTTGAAGACGTAGTTGGAAAGCATGATCCTGAAGATATCAAACACGATGATGAAGTATCGACATGCCCTCCTCCCTCTGATGAAGCCATCCACGAGCCTTTTCCCCCTACACAAGAAGAAGAGAATGAGGTTAGTCACTTTCCTTTTCAGGATCTTGACAATGCCTTGTTTTATGATTCAGAGAAGGAAGAAGAAATGGAATCCTCAAACAAAGTAGATCTTCCTTGTTGTACAGTTGAAGATGAAGGGGAAATTCATGAGGATGAAAAAATGATGCATGTTGAAGACACCCAAGCCCTCAAAGCTCCCACACAAGAAGAAACAAACACAGTAAGTTACCCTCCTCTCCAAAATTTTGATGATTCTCTACTATATGATTTGGGAAATGGGGAGGAGATGGATGAGCCCTTAAATGTTTTGAATCCTTCATGTTATGATACAGATAGTGGCATAGTTGATATTGACAAGTTCATACATGTTGGAAGACGTAAGTGGGATGTTGAGAGTCATTTCCAAGTGTTTCCTTTACAGTTATCACAACAGGTTACTCTTGATTTTGACCAATGGAAACAAGGAGATGATATAATTATCAATACTTTCCAAACACCCAAGGTTGACCTAGTCCCATATTTTCCTGATGATTTTTGGTCATACCTTGAGGATTTTGATAAGTACTCCTCTAAGCACTTGGATTCATTCCATGAAGAGGATTATCAACCACCCCTGTGCTCAGATCTTGATAGGAGTAGGGGCATCGTTTGCCTGAAGAAGAATTCTTGTGACAACTTTCTCCAGCCACCTCTGATTACTTTACCTTGTTGTTTCATTAAAGGTGTAGTTGGGAAATATGTATTTTGTATTAAGTTTCCTCCGAGGAAATCCCTAGAGTTCAAGGGTAGGTTGAATACCTCAAGAAAAAGTATGTCATCTCAGCCTTTCAACCTTCCCTTAAGAGTTGGTTAGTCATCTTTTAGATCCTTGGCAATCCTTTCCCAGGCTTCAGGTCATGAGGATGTCCTAGGTAGCCAACTTTCAGACCTTTTGAGTCATTTTTCTGAACCTTTGAATTTTCATGATCCCTTCCTGAAGTGGATTGAGCACTTTCCTCAGAGAATGACTTGGCATGATTGTATCCCTCCCACCCGCCTCGATGAGTTAGAATTTATGATTTTTGACGATACAATACATTATCTAACCCATGTTATGTTTGTGCTTAACTTATCACTATTTTGGTTTATGATGAAGCACAAAGGCAGGTATCGTGAGACATTTCTAGGATGGTTTCACTGGTCATTTGACTACATCTAGCATCCAGCCAACAGGTAAGTGCAGGTAAGTAGGCATTTGCATTCATTGTATATACCTCTTGCATTTCATGCTAGAATAGTTTGTGTTCACATTTGTACATATGCTTGTTTTCGTTTTTGTATTATATATGATCCGGGGGTGATATCACCACCCCAGATGATTGATAGCAACCTTATGTTGAGATCTGTAATGATCCCAAGCCATTATGCAAGGATCATCATGGTTTTGGTGTCTTTTTAAAACTTTTCCTGAGTGAGGTATTTCGTCAAACACTTTGTTGTCCTACTTGTTTAGATCTGTTTACTTGTTGAATGGCCTCTTGATTTAGGCCTTAGGGTTTACTGATGTGTTTATATGAATGTTTGCAGCAATTAACAAGAAGAGACAACCATGGAACATACCTCAACCATATGCAATATGATATACATGCCAAAACATCTCAAATAGATTTTATTCATAAAATAGAGAAACCTGCTACAATGAAGATGTCAATCTGGAATGCTCAACAGATGGAAAAGAAGATAGACAATAGAGCTACCACAAAATGCTCCATACAATACCAAATAAGCCTCCAAAGGCTGGATAAGAAATGAAGACGAATGCCACGTCCTGCTGGATAGCTGAAGCTCCTCAATAATTTGGCCCTGGTGCCAAAGATGTCCAATCACCTCAGGAAAGATGCCAAACAATAGATCGGGTGATGGTAAGAACAACCCAGGTGCCCGAATCTCCAAGATCCCTCTCAAACCCTGTAGATCTGAACTCCTCCACCAAATGGTGCGCCCCACTGGATGACTGAAACCCTAATAATTCGACCTCTCTCCTAGAGACCTCCAACAACTCCACCAATCCACTAGAATGATAGATCGGGGCACAACAATGAATACCCAAGTGCTCGAATCATCAAAACACCTGCTAGATCCTTAGATCTAGCTACCCTCCAAATAATGGTGCGCCCTCCTCTTGGGAAATCGCCCCACTCTCAATACAAATCAATCCTCCACTGAAAGACTCCAGAAAACCACCAAGAATGATGCCAAGACACCTGCAAGGAAAACCCAATACCTGGAATTCCTGAAATCTCTTCTCCTCAGCTAGAATGAATCCTCCCTCAATGGATGTTGCGCCCCTCTTGCTGGAAACCCTCAACTAGTGCGCCCTCTCTCTATCTGCACATGAAACTGATGTAGAATTCCCATGCAACTGAGTAGATCTGGAACTAGAATGGCGTGGGAGCGTATTGCATCTCTGAGACCAAGCTTGGGACAAGGTAGGTGGAATCTTTCACCATTGAATTGTCGTCTAGGGTTTGTTAAGTCAAAACCCTCAAAACCCCCAATGTTGGGCTCACTAGCTAGAAGCCAGATATCAAAATAAGATCATACATGAATGATGAGTAGAGGCCCTTTCCTTCCTTTTATACTTTTTGGCTCACCTTGTCCCTCCAAAGTGACTTTCATTTTATTAATATTTAATTAATTAATTAAATCACTTTAATTAATTAATTAACCATTTTACCTCTGAAAAGCTCATTATCTCTCCTTGTGGCTTCCCTAGACACTGAAAGTCACTTCTAGCCATCCCATCCTCTAGTGTTGCTCTTCCCGATTCCAATGAGCTATTACACTAAGAGGTTCCTCCAAGTAATGTGCCCAAAATGACCTCTTCAGTGATTTCAATTAACTTATAGCTCAAAATAGTCAAAATCATGGAAATTGTCGAAATGCAACGAAACCAAAGCCAACCTATGCGGAATTGCTCATAATGTTGGAATATGATGATCAATGCAAGATGGACCCCACAATGCCTCTCAAATACCCCTGTACTTTCTATAACATCTATCTGGCAACTCTAGTCATCATAAATCTCTGCACTTTGATGATGTCCCAAAGTGGGGACATTACAGTCCTCCCTGCTAGAAAATTGTTTGTCCTCAAGCAATACCCAAATCGCTCCAAGTAAAATACCAGGATCCCATGTCGACATGTGGGGTACACAGTAGAACCCATCAAAAGATGAACAATAGTATACTCCACCCCCTGGATCCCATATCAGGAAGTGAACTGCAATACTCTGTGAAGCATAGTCCGGAAAGATATCAACCCTGTGAACCTCTTGCACATGACACATGGCCTCATCTCGGAATGAGTCCATCCTCCAAATGTCTACCAATATCCACACGGCCTCCATCAACTGCACATGTTGATGCCCGACCAAGGTGATGCAAGACCTCCGTGAGGTACCCACGAGTGATGCGCTCCTCTCAACACTGAAGATCAATGGAAAGTTAGAATAACTTTCCCCTGCAATGGTCCACTCTCCCCTATCGGTCAATTAACTTCTCAATCCGGAAATCCTTGGATCCCATGCTAACCTTTGTCGAATATCCTCATGCTGACACTGCACTACTCTGACCATGATTGTCTGCCCCCTGCATACATCCTGAACCCTCCTCTCCTGGGTCCCCCAGCTGAAATACCTGTGACCATTGGACCTATTGTCCAAAAACTGTATCTGTGAAGACACCTCTATAGAAGAAGTACCTGTCCAAACATCTCCATGCCCTATCATGATGATCAAGCGAAAGGAAAGGTCTCGCCCCCTAAGACAAGTACCTGCAGACCCACTCCAAACCAAACCAAGGTGGAATGTGTGGCTCTCTGGTGCAACCTGGGTCAACATGAATATCGTGCTGACAAAATGGAGTCCTGGGTCCCATGGAAAACTTGGAAGTTTATCACTTCCAATCTCCTCTAACTGCTCCTGTGTGATACTGATCACTGTCAAAAGCCCTATGTGCTCATCTGCTACCACCTGGCCCATGATGCTCTCTCTCACACACCAAGTCTCAATTGCCTGCCTATGATGATCCATCTCTCTCTGGCTGGATGTCGTAAAGGTACTCATGTAAGGTGGCCTCGACCTAGGCACTCTCCATGCTCTCAACCACTGTCTATCTCTCCTCATGCAACTGCTGATCTGGTGAAGGTGCTCAATCATAACTATGGGCTTCTGCAAAAGAGTGAAATATGCATACTCCCCTACGTGGGTCTCCTCCCTGCAATCCCATACATCTGTCTGAACCTGACTGTATATCTCGGCATGTCTCTGTGCACTGTCACTCCTCACTGTATGCCCCTGCATACTCACGTCATCTCCGGCATACTGTTGTTGCCTTCTAGATCCTGGCCGTAATACTAGATCAACCTCTACCGGAAGGTTGACCTCTCTCGGAACACAAATGGAAGTGTTTCCCATCAACTGGTGCTCCTCTGCTAGACCACCAACATCCCCTAACCATGTGACCGAAGGATATATCAGAGTGTCCACCAGGATAGATGAAGTGGATCTCTGACGAATCTCCTCAAGAAACTCATATGTCCCAGACTCTGATTCTTGAAGGTCAGTTTGTGTGCCTCTCAAGAATCCTTGAGTGCTCTCCAACTCCTAAGTGAGTCGGTCCATCTCCAACTCCTGCTCCCTCAGAGCCTCATGATACATCTCACCAACCCTTAGTAGATAATCCCTGTCTGTCAACAACTGCTGGTAGTCAGTCCTCATCACAGATACTCTCTCCCTGAGAGTATGAAAATCATCCATGGCAATCCCCTCATCTGAACTACCATGTGCCACTGATGCTCTCTAGCAGTGATCTACCATCACTGCATGCATGTCATCAATACGTCTAGTGGCTTCCCTGATCATAGCCTCACTAACTCTCAAGTGTGTTGCTAAGTGGTGTGACTCCTGATCATGGTCATGTTTAGGTGTCATCTCAGACCCCTCACTATTAGTGTCAGTCCTGCTAGTGCCAACTCTAGAATCCCCAAAAACACCCTCTGCATAAGACGACATGTTGAACTGTCCACTGTGTACTGTGCTGCTGGGTACTCCTGTATGCCATTGCATCCCATCACTAGATGTTATCTCCCCCTGAATCATACTGTATTCTGTATGTGCAGCCGTATCCTCCTGTGCACTCAACATGCTACAATCCTCTGCGCCTGGATCCCATATAGTTGTGTCTAGACACATGCTATGGTCATCCTAAATACTAAAGAGTGCATCCTCATCAATGAAATCTAAACCTGGAAGTAAGTGCTCCATCAACCTGTCAGCCTCTGCAATCTGCTCAACTAATGGGGTCTCCAATAGCTGTGATTCCATCTCCTCTAGCTGACCTATATGTGTGAGGTCAAATGCCTGTACGTCATGTATCTCCTCCTGGATCTGTGGGTCTACCTGTCCATGGTGTGCATCCCTCACACTAGGCTCATCCATCATACCTGACATGCCAATGATCTCCCCATGTGATGTGGCTATCGTGGGTGTCTGAACAGGTGACATATGTGTCACGACCCCCATAGGAAACTCATTGTCTCTAGATACTAACATGTGTGACTCTTCACCAAAGTCACCACTCTGCTGAGACGTAAAGACATCAATGGTATGTGATATGTCTGCTGATACACTGGCGCTATCGTCCTATCCATCCAACTGCCTATCCACTGCACAAGGGTCATCATCCTCCTCAAGCGTGCAAGCATCCATAGCTTCTGTGCAAGAGTCATCATCACTATCCTCTGAGGTAGAGTCACTATCACTAGCCTATGTGCAAAAGTCATTGTCATCAACAGACTGCTCCAAATCCTCATCATCACTATCATAGTGCACCTCAATGATATGCTTCTTACCCTTACCCCTACACCTATGATCTGGTTCCCAAGGCACCTTGCAACTGTAGCAAAGTTGCGTGCTCCTAATGGGTGTGGGGTTTCTCTATGCTTCCTTCCATCTAGCTACTCTGGATCTAATTCCCTCTGCAATGTTGGTCCAATATGTCACCTCATCTTTGCTCCAACTGGGGTTTTTCATGGATATAAACTTGTGGAGCGTTATTAGAGACCCAAGTCTCTCACAAAGTGCATGATATTCTCTTTCACAACTCACATCTTTTCCAACAAAATCTATAGACCCCATCTTTCCTTATGGAAGATCCCTTAGGCTGGCAGGAGTGTAATGATCCCAAGCCATTATGCAAGGATCATCACGATTTTGGTGTCTTTTTAAAACTTTTCCTGAGTGAGGTATTTCGTCAAACACTTTGTTGTCCTACTTGTTTAGATGTGTTTACTTGCTGAATGGCCTCTTGATTTCGGCCTTAGGGTTTACTGATGTGTTTATATGAATGTTTGCATCAATTAACAAGAAGAGACAACCATGGAACATACCTCAACCATCTGCAATATGATAGACACGCCAAAACATCTCAAATAGCTTTTATTCATAAAATAGAGAAACCTGCTACAATGAAGATGCTGATCTAGAATGCTCAACAGATGGCCCAGAAGATAGACAATAGAGCTTCTACAAAATTCTCCCGACAATACAAAATAAGCCTCCAAAGGCTGGATAAGAAATGAAGACCAATGCCATGTCCTGCTGGATAGCTGAAGCTCCTCAACAATTCGGCCCTAGTGCCAAAGATGTCCAATCATCTCAAGAAAGATGCCAAACCGTAGATCGAGTGATGGTAAGAACAACCCAGGTGCCCGAATCTCCAAGATCCCTCTCAAACCCTGTAGATCTGAACTCCTCCACTGAATGGTGCGCCCCACTGGATGACTAAAACCCTAATAATTCGACCTCTCTCCTAGAGACCTCCAACAGCTCCACCAATCCACTAGAATGATATATCGGGGCACGAAAATGAATACCCAAGTGCTCAAATCATCAAAATACTTGCTAGATCCTTAGATCTAGCTACCCTCTAAATAATGGTGTGCCCTCCTCTTGGGAAATCGCCCCACTCTCAATACAAATCAATCCTCCACTGAAAGACTCCGGAAAACCACCAAGAATGTGTGATGTCCCATCCCCAAGATTAGGCCAGCAGGGAGTGACTTAGTAGTCTATATGTTCCCGTAGACTATAGTCAGGCACAAACAGGGAACAAGAT
>ML843224.1:39452-55132 GCA_009831015.1 Picea engelmannii
TTCTCTTACTTGAATGGTTATGGTGTTTTACTTTTCATTTTGTTAATACTTATGAAATTGCTAGCCTAAACCCTAGGGATCAAGCACATGTTATTGTCCTTGTTCTAATTTGCTATCCACCTACTAGATTGTGCCAAGGAGTCGTTTCATTGAAGCCATTGTTAGGGCCTTGCCTTTGAAACACCCTAGCATTTGTTACTTCATCCTAGCCCATTTTAATTTATCATTGAGTTAAAGAGGGAGGAAAATCTACTAAGGCCTAGGGTTACCTACACCTTAGTAGTCGTTTTCCCCTAAGGTTTGGTGGTTGAAGCCTCGGTTTTTCGACACTTCATCCATCAATTCCTCTTTTTTTTGGCTCTATTAATATCATCTTTCTCCTTCAATTCTTGCAGCCACTTATTGACCCCATTTTTCCTTATGAAAGCACTAGTATAAGATCTCTCTCTTGAGTGTTTTGATCACAACCTTCAAACATCTAAATCTTTGAACAAACTACTAACACCTTCTAACCCTAGATTAGCTTGATCTCCTAACCTTGTTGCTGCTATTATTCAATTAAGTTACAACCATATTTTGCAGCATTTAAAGCTTCTCAAAGCGATTGAAAAGATTGACTAATGCGTAGCCTTATTTGCTTCTGATGAATGTTGGTGTTATGACATTGATGATTAATCATTCCTGCTCATTTTGAAGCTTTTCCAAGGCATTAATTGTGAAGTATTGTCTTGTAATTATTGCTGCTACACATCTTTGTTTACTTCATCAATATATTAGTCAATTGCTTTTATTGAGAAAGTCTCTGGTTATATGAAGTACTAACCAGCAAGTGCTCTTGCAAATATAGTTTTATGTTTCTTTGTTTTGGGCAGGTACACTTCTGGTTTATTATCTCTTTATTGGTTGTTTAACCGAACTTTCTGATCAGTGGTGATTTGTGAGAGGGAACCTGTTTACTTGGCCTTTATCCTTCACCTTCTCAAAACCCTAGGTCACCGGGGACGTCTCCCCTGGGCCTACCACCCTAAATAGAAAGATACATCCTATTGAGGTGATAGTGATAGGATAGTCTCCCGTTATGCCAATTTGTCTTCATTTGCCTTTCCCTTTTATCCAAGTACAAATTGCGCGATAATAGGTCCCATTACTACTAAATCAACTAACATATTAATTCAAATGTAGAAGATACATGCAACATGATAGACACACTCAACATTCAATAATAGCATTAAAATTGTAAATGACATAGTGATAAAAACACTTATCTTTTAAAAATGATTTGCAAAACTGACTACAAACGAAGGATGTTCCACCAAGGATGTTTTGCTACTCAAATTCTCTCAACAACAGGTCACCCTTGAGCTATGTCTATGAATCCACAAGGATGGAGAGGCTCCTACGAGTGTCTGCAATCCATTATAATAGCTCAAAACTGAACTAAACATAGTGATGTGACTCCTACAGCGATTCCAACCACCCAAATATCATCCCCATCAGTCTACACAAGCCAAGGGATGAGATTTCCTTCTTTGCACTGTAGTCCCTAAGACAATCTCCATCCCCTCTAGGGCTCCATCATAGACCTATCATGAATCTCTCTACCGTGGGATCCATGAAATCGAGCTATAACAAAAATTCTCACAGAGCATTTACAAACGCTCTTTGGGCAATTTCTCACAAAAAAATCACTCACAGGCATAACAACTATATTCTTAGGATAATTACCAGCTTTAACAAGTTGCCTTCAATACATAGTTTGTTTGGCCACATTTTTTCAACACTCAGCTCTGGTTTTCCTCACTTCTTGCTAACTGTAAAAACTACTCTTCTTCCTACTCAGATTTCCTCTTCCCTTATGCTTCCTTGACTCTTACTCTTCCCACAAGGATGATTACACTCAATCCATGATGTCATAAATGAGTGGGCTGACTTCCTCACCCAAATTATCACATGAATTCAATGATTGAGTGTTGAATAAGTCAAAGGGATAAATAGAAAAATGACAAACTGAGTAATGAAGGTGGCTTAAGAATCAAGGTATATGGAAAGCCCCTCAAAACCCCCATTAAGACCCCTCTCTTCTGTAATCATAGGCCCCCATTAATTTGGTCCCTGCTCGTCAACCAATTGTGTATTTCATTTTATTATTTTTCAATGTACAATGTTTACATATTACATCACTTGGCCCTTGGCCGTTCATAATTTTTACAATTATATAATGCTACATCGAGGATAAGAACTAGGGTGTTAGAGATTAGCTACTATGTCAATAACAGGGGTTATCCAAGACACCAAAGTGCACATTGCACCACTTTTACATTCTTCTTGGCTCATGGGGACATACTCCCCATTCCAATAATTGTTCACCAAGGTTTGTAAATAAAAACTAGTCACCTTGTTACATATTGAAGATATGTTGGTTAAACAAGAAACTTATTGCCATTAGGTTGTCTTCTCTATCAATAAAAGGGGATATCCAAGCCACCAAAGTGCACATTGCACCAGTTTTACATTCTTCATGTCTTGTGAGGATCCTCATTCCAATAATTGTTCAACAAGTTCATAAATAAAAACTAGTCACCTTATTACATATTGAAGATAAGCTTTCCTTATTTGTGTCCCAAAGTCAATTTTAAGGGAGGATATTGGAGATATGTTGTCTAAGCTCATCTTGTGACCACAATGGACTACTAAGGGTGTTTAATGAATGAAATTTATGGTCCAATAGGGCCACAGATCGATCTTAGCCAACATATCTCCAAAATCCTCCTTTAAAATTGACTTGGGGACAGAAATAAGGGAAGTTGGCATAAAGTATATTTGACCAAGTAAATGTTACATTTGAACATTACCCTCCTTCTGAGTTGTATTGTTATTGTTGGGTTTGCAAGTCTTAGAGTTCTCTTGATGATAAGGTAATTGTCTTTAGTTAAATATTTTTGCAAAAGACATGCAAAACCACAATCATAGAGGTTAAAATAGAGCACAGTTTGAACATGAACCGAACTTCCATAGAAGAGTTGGATCTTTGAGGGAGTTCTCTTTAGATTCTCACTTCTACAAACACATGAGCAATGGGTTTCATTTAGTGCGAACCTCTCTTATCGCATACAAAAATTCAACCAAAATCCTAAACAAACTTCCCAATATGTGCATGAGAATGTGTTGGCGGCCTGGGAAATTACAACAAAAGAGGATATTTATGTTGAGGCAAAGTATGAGTCAAAGTTTTTAAACCATTGTTGTACATAAGCATGAACTCATGTAGTCATCCATACTCCATCCCAAAACATGCCTTGGGTTGCTTCTTCTTTATGGAGAGGTACACAAATGTATCCTTTTCTTAGCACTCACTAGTCACAAGACTCCACTTTCCAACATCTGGTTTCCCAATGGCCAATATGCCACTTGTAAATGTCCCCTTCTCTATTGACAACCTCTCAAGAAAGATAAAAATAATGGCTCTTCTCTTAAGCTTATTTGCATTTAGTTTGATTAGATCCTCATCAGAGAAATCGTTATCAAAGACCCCATTTGTGACCTAGGTTTCTTGTTCAAAAGTGGCGGGTATTTGTAACATACCCAACTCCCTCACTAGGTCCCGTTACTACTAAATCAACTAACATATTGATTCAAACACAAAAAATACATGCAACATGACATACACACTTAAAATTCAATCATAGAATTAAAATTGTAAATGACATAGTGATCAAAACACTTATGTTTTAAAAATGATTTACACATCCGACTGCAGACGAAGCATGTTCCACCAAGGATATTTTTCTACTCGAATTCTCTCAACAATAGGTCACCCCTGAGCTATGTCTATGAATCCACAAGGATGGACAGGCTCCTACAAGTGTCTTCAGTCCACTATAATAGTTCAAAACTCAACAAAACATAGTGACATGAATCCTATAGCGATTCCAACCACACAACTGTCATGCCTGTTATCCCCAACTTTTAGGGATAACTAGGAGATCATGTCTCAAGGCCCACAGGTCCTAGACATGGAGTACTGAGAGAAGGATTGACTTGAGCATGGCCCTAGAGGGCCCACCTTTTCTTTCTTCCAACACCTTTATCTTGTCAGCAGCAACAACATCCATCACCATCGACTTGGTCCTGTGTCAGAGATGGTTCTTGCTCCATGAGGTAATTAGTTTAGGTATCATGGTATGTGTCACTTTGATCATCAAAACCATTGAATGTATGCATCTGATTCCTTTTACTTCTAACAACTGCTTGGATCTTACACTTGCCCACTTGACCATGCTTGGGGGGATTGACAGGGTGCCCTAGTAAGCCTGTGTCTGTGGGTTTTGGTTTGCCACTGGGGGGATTTTTGAAAATCCATTGTCTGCTCCCTTCACAGCACCACTTTTCCATCTTGCTTCCCGCTCACTTGTCCCATTCCACTTGTCCGGGCACTGGGTTGACCTATTTTTAGGATTGCACCATATCTCATGGGAAGAAGGGGCTAAAGGTCCAGAAGGTAAAAGCAAGCTGGTGAAAGATAAAAGCCTAAGAATAAAACCTTGAGATGCTTCGCCTAGGGATCCCCAAGAAAGCAATAAAAGGCTTCTTAGTAGGAAACAAGAGGGACCTGGAAAAGTAATAAGACAAGACCTAACCAGGGGATAGGGGGTCTCATCACGAGCCAACCTATTAGGTCCATGGGTACCTAGTAGTATGACATTGCCACCAGCTAGTTACCATGCCAGGGCAGTGACTCTTGGTTGCATGGCCAAGGGAAAGGGGGTCTCATCACGAGACAACCTTCTCATCTCTATGAAATTACTTGTGGGTAACGCTGTCACTACTAGTCACCACGCCAGGGCAGTGTCCCCTGATTAACTCTTGAACAAAAAGAAAAGCAATAAAAGTTAAAAGAATAAAAAAGAATAAGAATAAAAGGCAGGAATGGGCTTGGAAAAATTGCATCTAGGATAGGTACAACTCACCTTCTACAAAGGCACCCACAGATAACATTTCTTGCATCCTTGACCCTCATTGCATCCAGATGCTTGGACATCCCCTGACCACATCACCCACTTACATGGCTTGGATGAGGTCTCTTCCAGGAACTTTCCTTTTCTAGTGGACACTAGCCTAATATGACGCCTTGTCCTTTCCTCCAGACTTGTATTGTAGGCTTGTGTAACGTCTTTGAGCTATTAATTGATGTATTAGGGATTTTATGCACATGTTTAATAATATTGATGATGAGATTTGATTGACATTTCTATGATCCCTATGATTGATGAGCCCATGGAGAGCGTAGCTCTTGATGTGTAGGACCATGCCCGACGGACATGTACCATTTGGACCGGTACACATGGGGAGATGATCAGTTCGGACCTCCATGGGGCTGAAGAGCCCACTAGGTGTATGTTGAGACCCCATCAAGGGGTAAAGACATGACAGAGATGGATCAGGGGCTTTTCACCGGAGAGGAGGAGGACATTCCACTAGAGGCACCCTGGCACAGCTTGACCTAAGGGGGTTGAGCTCCTTTCAGTGGAATGTTGGCCTTGAAAGGCCTAGGACATCACCCATGAGATCCATGACGTCATCCTTGCTTCATGGACGTTTTGGCAGATGAACAAGGCATATGGCACATGTGGCATCTTGGAGAAGCCCAAGGGGGGCTAACGTTTTGCTCCAGAATGCCCCATTTTCCCTAAAAGGGGATAACGTCTCCGTTGGAGGGGCTTGTTGTCTCTTTTCAACTTGATCAAGGTTTTAATTTGACATTTTAATGTAGAACAATATGATTTTTAGTATTTTGGCCTTGTCGGCCTTTTTATGACCTAAAAGTAAAATTAGGTCATCGATACACTATATATTGAGGGTTTTTACTCTCATTTTAGGATGATCTCTCACTCACCACTTGGTGAGGTCTGAAATTTGCGCCCTATTCTAGGGTTTTGGCTGAAATAATGAGGTGCACTTGTTGAAGGAATATCTTTCTTGGCATTTTTGGCATTTATCTTGGTGGAAGGTGTTACAACAAGGGTTTGCTACTTGATTTCTTGGTTAAATGTAAGTAAATTTCTGCAAAAATTCTTGAATGAATGGTTGTAGTTTTATTTCTCTTGCATTTGTGGTTATAATTTGTTGAATAAACCCTAGGGGACAAGAACACATTGTAGTTCCTTGTCTCATGTCCCAGTCAATATTTTTAGCCATTTTATTTGTTGGAATGAGATAGAGCCTTGCCATAGCAACACTCTACTCTTTCATGCTAAAGAGGATTGAGCCTATCCTTAGCTACACTCATTTTTCCCCTCTTCATATGATAGCCGTTTTACTTCTCTGAGCTAAGATGAAGAAGACGCATTAGGGCCTAGTTCAACTACACCTTGATGATCCATTCTTCTAGGGTTTGCTAGTAAGGCCTTGCCATAGCAACACGTTGCCTTGTAAACCCTCTTGTCTTAGTCTTAAGCTAATTTCAGAGCTAGTCGTCCTTGCCATTGAGTTAAGGAAGGAGGAGAGAGCACCGAGGCCTAGTTCTCCTACACCAAGGTGAGCCTCTCTCCCCTAGGGTTTGTGTCCTTGAGGCCTTGCTCTAGAAACACCTCAAGGCTTAATCCTCTATTCCTTAGCCTCATTATATTTTTTGATCCTTCAGCTCTTGCATCCTTCACTTTTGACTCCATTAACCGCAAGGCACTAATAAAGACCTCATGCGTTGAAGTGAACTTGATCACAAACAACTCTCAAAACTTTGAATCAAACCCTAACTTCACTAACCCTAGCCTAAAACCAACCTTCTAACCCTATATGTTGTTGTCATCTTTAGCCATAACATCATTGGTGCAGAAAATGTTTTACTTTATAAGCAATTGAGTGGTGATTAAAGGCATAAATTGAATGAAGTGTTGATTTATTACATTGAATGCCATATGGTTCCAGCATTTATTGGTGAAGTGACATAGTTTTTCATTGTTATTTATAAACATTGATTTCGTCAATATTTATTATCAAATTTCTTATGAATGCATTAGATAGTCATTGATTTACATAAACTACTAACCCATTGATCAAAGCTTGCATATATCAGTTTATTGTTGCTTTGTCTTAGGCAGGTGTATCTCTTTGGGGGTTTTATTTTATTATTGGCCTTTGGCTGGACTATCTGCTCGGTGGTGACTTGTGAGAGGGGAATAACTACTTTATCCTGTAATCCTTTTCCTTCTCAAAACCCCATGTCACCGAGGACGTCTCCCCTGGGCCTTACCACCCTAAATAGAAAGAACCATCCCATTGTGGTGACATTGGGTGGGATTGGTTCCTGTTACGCCAGTTTGACTCTTCAAACTTTAGCCTTTTATCCTTGCTACAAACTGTGCGATAACAATGCCCATGAGTCTGCATAACCCAAGGGATGAGATTTCCCTCTTTGCATCGTAGTCCCTCAGACAATCTCCATCCCCTCTAGGGATCCATCATAGACCGATCGAGAATCTCTCTACCGTGGGATCCATGAAATATAGCTATAACATAAGTGCTCACAAAGCATTTACAAATATTTGGATAATTTCTCACCAGAAAATCACTCACAAGCATAACATCCTCATTCTCAGGAAAATTACCAGCTTTAGCAAGTTGCGTTCAATACATAGTATGTTTTGCCACTCTTTTTCAACACTCAGCTCTGGATTTCCTCACTTCTTGTTAAATGTAAAAAATACTCTTCTTCCTACTCGAATTTCCTCTTCCCCAATGCTTCCTTGACTCTTACTCTTCCCCCAAGGATGATTACACTCAATCCATGCTGTCATAAATGAGTGGGTTGACTTCCTCGACCAACTTCTCACATGAATTCAATGATTGAGTGCTAAATAAGTCAAAGGGATAAATCACTAAATGACAAACTGAGTAATGAAGGTGGCTTAGGAATCAAGGTATATGGAAAACCCCTCAAAAGCCCCATTAAGACCCATATCTTGTGGAATCATAGGCCCCCATTACTATGGTCCCTACTCATGTACAATCGACATTGTATTTCATTTTATTATTTTTCAATGTACAATGTTTACATATTACATTACTTGGCCCTTGGCCATTCATAATTTTTACAATTATATAATGTTACATCGAGGATCAGAACTAGGGTGTTACAGGTTATCTACTATGTCAATAACAGGGGTTATCCAAGACACCGAAGTGAACATTGCACCACTTTTACATTCTTCATGGCTTATGGGTACATATTCCCCATTCCAATAATTGTTCACCAAGGTTGGTAAATAAAAACTAGTCACCTTATTACCTATTGAAGATATGTTGGTTAAACAGGAAACATCTTGCCATTGGGTTGTCGTCTCTATCAATAAATGGGCCTATCCAAGCCACCAAAGTGCACATTGCACCAGTTTTACATTCTTCATGGCTAGTGATGATCCCCATTCCAATAATTGTTCAACAAGATTCATAAATAAAAACTAGTGACCTTATTACCTATTGAGGATAAGGTTTCCTTATTTGTGTCCCCAAGTCAATTTTAAGGGAGGATGTTCGAGATATGTTGTCTAAGCTTTGTTATCGCACAGTTTGTAGCTAGGAAGAAAGGGCTATAAAGTAGAGGGCCAAACTGGCATAACATGAACCTATCCCACTCAATGTCACCACGATGGGAAGGTTCTTTCTCTTTAGGGAGGTGAGGCCCAGGGGAGACGTCCCCGGTGACCTGGGGTTTTGAAGAGGCTAAAGGATAGTTAGACAATGACAAGCTTCCCCCTTCACAGATCACCACCAAAACAGATAGTCCGGCTTATAGCCAACAAAGATAACCAAGTAGAATCCCTGCCCGAGAACAAAGCAACAATAAACTGATATATGAAGGCTTCGGTTAATACTTCATATATATCAAAGACTATCTGATATTCAATATAAGCAATTTGAAAGTAAATGTTGACGAAGTCAACGTTTACAAAATAGAAATAAAAGTAATGTCACTTCACCAATAAATACTAGAACGATATGGCATTCAATGAAACAAATCAATATTTAACTCAATTAATGCCTTTAACTACCATTCAATTTCTCATAAAATGAAACGTTGTTGCATTAAAGATGTAATAACCAAGGATGACATCAGACGCTAGGGTTAGTAAGTTAGCTAGAGCTAGGGTTAGTGTAGTTAGGGTTTCAATTAAAAAGTTTGAGAGTTTTTAGATCAAGTTCTACTTCAACTTTTGAGGACTCAGATTAGTGCCTTAGGGTTTAATGGAGTCATAAGTGAAGGACACAAGAGTTGAAGGGGATGATATTTTAAAGGACTAGAGGGACAAGTTTTGAAGTGCTGCTAAAGCAGGGCTTCAAAATCATAACCCTAGGGGAGAGAGGCTCACTCCGGTGTTGCTAAAGCAAGGCCTCGTGCTCTCTCCTCCTTCCCGGCAAACAACTAGCTCAAATGAAATACAAAATCAATACAAGAGGGCTTAAAGAGGGAGAGTGTTGCTAAGGCAAGGCTCTTTCATCAAACCCTAAAAGAAAATGGTCCTAGGTGTAGATGACCTAGGCCTGGGACGTCCTCTTCCTCTTGGAGTTAAAATGGTATGGCTAGCTAAAGGGTGGAAGAAAAAGGAGTGTAGCTATGGCTAGGCTCTCTTCTTCTTCTTCAATGGCTAAAAGCTTTTCTATCAGGAGACATGAGACAAGGACCTACTTGTGTGCTTGTCACCTAGGGTTTTGATTCAACAAATTATAAATACATGCAAGAAAATAAGACTAAAACCATTCATTTAAGAAGTTTTGCAGAAAAATACTTACAATTCATCAAAAATAACCATGCAAACCCTAGTTGTAACACCTTCCTTCAAGAAAAACACCATAGAATGCCAAAAATCTCTTCCTTCAACAAGTGTGCCTTCCTCAAATAAGGCAATAACCCAAATAGGGTGCAAAAATCAGACCTCACTATGAGTGAGTAAGTTGTTGATAAAATGAGGATCAAAATCCTCAATATATACTGTATCAATGACCTAATTTTACTTTTTAGGTCATAAAAAGGTCGACAAGGCCATAATGTCAAAATCATATTGTTTTTACATTAAATGCTAAGTAAAAACCCTAATTAAGAAGAAAAGAGAGTAAAATCCCCTTCAAGGGAGGCGCTAGCCCTTTCTAGGGAAAATGAGACATCCAGGAGGAAAACGTTAGCCCCCCAGGGGCCTCTCCAACATGCCACACGTGCCACTGTTGCCCAGTCTGCCTCCAAAAGCGTCCATGAAGCTGGATGATGTCATGGTGAAGATGGGGACGTTCTAAGCCTTCCAAGGCTAGCGTTCCACTGAAAAGGGGTCATTTCCCCTAGGTCTAGTCCTGCCGGAGTGTCTCTTGTGGAACGTCCTCTTCCTCTCAGGTGAAAAACCCCTGATCAAGATCTGTCCTGTCTCTGCCCCCTGATGGGATCTTAGCATCCATCTAGTGGGCTCTTCAGCCCCATGGAGGTCCGAACTGATCATCTCCCCATGTGTACCGATCCAAATGGTACCCGTCCGTTGGGCATGGTCCTGCACATCAAAAGCTACGCCCTCCATGGGCTCATCAGTCACAAGGATCATAGCAATGTCAATCACATCTCATCATCAATATTATTAAACATATGCATAAAACCCTAATACATCAGTTAATAGCTCAAAGACATTACAAAACCCTACAATACAAGATTGGAGAAAAGGACAAAGCATCCTATTGGGCTAGTGTCCACAAGAAAAGGAGAGTTTCCGGAAAGATCTCATCCAAGCCATGTAAGTGAGGTGATGTTGTTAGTGGATGTCCAAACATGTGGGTGCAGTGAGGGCCAAGGATGCATAAGTGTTACCTGTGGACGCCTTTGTAGAAGGCGAGTTGTACCTGTTATGGATGCATTTTTTCCAAGCCCATTCTTGCCTTTATTCTCTTTATTCTTGTTTTATTCTTTTATTTGCCTTTTTCGTTCAAGAACTAACCAGGGGACACTGCCTTGGCATGGTGACTAGAGATGACAGCGTTACCCACAAGTACTTTCACAGAGATGAGAAGGTTGGCTCGTGATGAGACCCCCTTTCCCTTGGCCATGCAACCAAAGGTGATTGCCCTGGCGTGGTAACCAAATGGTGGCAATGTCATACTGTTAGGTACCCATGGACCTAATAGGCTGGCTCGTGATGAGACCCCCTATCCTCTGACTAGTTCTTGTTTTGTTATTTTCTAGGTCCCTCTTGTTTCTTGCTGAGAGGATTTTTACTTCCTTCTCAAGGATCCCTGAGCGAAGCATCTCGAGGTTTCATTTCTAGGCTTTTGTCTTTTACCAGTTGCTTTTACCTTCTGGGCCTTTAGCCCCTTCTTCCCACGAGATAAGGTGCAATCCCACAAATAGGTCAACCCAATGCCTGAACAAGGGCAATGGGATAAATGAGTGGGAGATAAGATGAAACAGTGGTGCTATGATGGGAGCGGACGATGGATTTTTCAGAAATTCCCCCAGTGGCAAACCAAGACCTATGGGTACAGGCTTGCTAGGGCACCCTGTCAATTTCCCCAAGCATGGTCAAGTGGGATAATGTAAGATCCAAGCAGTTGTTAGAGATAAAAGGAATCAGATGGATATATTTAAAAGTTTCAATGATCAAAAGTGACACACACCATGATACCTAGACCAATTACCTCATGGAGCAAGAACCTATTCTGATACAGGATCAAGTCGATGGTGATGGATGTTGCTTCTACTGACAAGACAAAAGATGATGAATGAAGAAAAGGCGGGCCCTCCAGGGCCATGCTCAGGTCAATCCTGCTCTCAGTATTCCATGTCTAGGACCTGTGGGCTTCGAAACATGATCTCCTAGTTATCCCTAAAAAGTGGGGATAACATCTGGCTCCAACTCGGGGACATGTGCTCACCGTAGAGCGCATGAGAACCTCAACACCTCTGGCATAACCTGCAGACCTGCTCAATCTCGATAGAAGTATCAGTAACAAAATTGGGGTGGTAATGCCACCCCAACATGCATAGCTATATATACTAAAATAAAGCAATCAATGAGTAAGAAGATGAAAGCAAACTTCTTACCTGTACTTACCTGTTGGTTGGAACATTGGGTGTAGTCAAACAGCCAGTGAAGCCAATCCAACAACGTTCCTCGATACCTGCCTTTGTGCTTCATCATAAACCAAAATAGTGATAAATCACGCACAAAAATGTCATGGGTTAGAATATATATCCATCATCGGAAATCTCAAAGTCTAACTCATGGAGGCAGGTGGGAGGGATAAAATTCTGCGAAGTCAATCTCTGAAGAAGGTATTCAATCCACTCCAAGAAAGGGTCATGAAAAGTCCAAGGTTCAGAAAACTGACTCAAAGGGCCTGCAAGCTGGCTACTTAGGACATCCTCACGCTCCAAAGTCAAGGAAAGGATCGACAAAGATCTAGCAGATGACTGGCAAACTATCAAGGGAAAGTTGAAAAACTGAGATAACAGACTCAAACTTGCAGTATCCAACCAACCCTTGGAGTCTAGGGTTTGCCTAAGAAGAAACTCAACATAAAAAATATACTTCCCAACTACACCTTTAATGGAAAAGCAAGGTAAAGTAATAACAGGTGGTTGGAGTAAAAAGTCACAAGAATCTTTCTTCAGGCAAACAATGTTCCTACTCCCATAAAAATCCGAGCATAGTGGTGGTTGATAGTCATCTTCATGGGGTAAATCTAAGTGCTCGGAGGAGTACTCATCAAAGGCCTCAAGGTAAGACCGAAAATCATCAGCAAACACTGTACTTGGTCCATCTTGGGTTTTTGGGGAGTATCGGTAAAAATCTCATCTCCTTGTTGATATTGGTCAAGAGCTTGCTGTGATAATTGCAAAAGAAACACTTGGAGATGACTCTTTATGTCATAGATAGATCCATCTCATAACCAAATGCATCCCACCTACGTCTCCCAACATGTATGAACTCATCAAAATCAACTATGTCAGTATCAGTATCATAACATGGAGGGTTCAAAACCTCACCCATTTCCTCTTCTTTTCCCAAATCATAAAGTAGACAATCAAAAAAATCTTGGAGAGGAGGGTAACTTAATTTTTCTTCTTGTGTAGGAGCTTCTAGGACTTGGGCATCTTCGGCATGCATTACTGTCTTATCCTTGGTCGTGCAGCAAGGAAGATGCTCTTCATTCGAGGATTCCATTTCTCCATCACTCTCTAAATCATGAAATAAGGTATCATCAAAATCCTGAAAAGGAAAGAAACTAACCTTATCGTCTTGTTGTTGTGCAAGTGGAGAAGGCTTATGGATCACTTCATCAAGAGGAAGAGGGCATGTTGATACTTCGTTATTGGGTTCTGGCTCCTCAACTTTTTCTTCAGCAATCCCTCATCGATCTGTGGTTTGTTCCCCTTCTTCTTGGAGATCAATGATGAAGCTCTCAAGGGTAAACAAATTTTCTCCATTGAGAGTACTTAAGGTAAAAAGGAATCCTATATCAAACGAGGAGATCTTCTTCTCAATCACTGTAGCCATGTAGTAAGATTCATCAAGCATCCTTGGGGTTATTTTATCAAGAGGGAAACTCAGATATCCCAAAAGTGCACGAGTAAAGAGATGGACCAAGTACCTCTCCTCGGGATGATGACTCTCAGGAATCTGGTATAGCATGTTCTCAAATTTAATCTGGAAGTCTATGACAGTTTCATCCTCAGCTTGCTTTATATGCTCGAGTCCCTTAAACAGTGATGGGATGTCTTCTAGTTGGATACCCCATTCCTTGAGAAAGGTTTTCTCAAATTGCTCCATAGTTGGGAGGTTGTCATACCACTCTTTGACATTGTGAGAAAGGGTGGTAGATAAAATTTTCATGACCACGTCTTCAGCATAATCATCAACCGGATAGGATAGGAAGAAATTCCAGAAGTTTCTCATGTGATAGTCAGCTCTCTCTCTCTATCACCACTAGTGAATCTAGGGAGAAAATTTGTGTATTCAAAGGGCATTTGTTGAGGGTACCCCGAGATGTTACTCATGTCTAAAGGTTTGTAGTTCCCGGGATCCCATTGTGAATTCATTTTTGGCTTCGTCATCAGTGGATTCGCCAGATAGTTTTCTTGAAACTATCAAAGAAATAGGGAAAACACCCTAGTGGAGTCGCCAGGTAAGCTTGTAAGATAAGGTTCTGAGGCAAGGCTTACCGAAAAAATTTGTCGTCTGAGGAGAATTGACTCAGTGTTCCCCGGCAACGGCGCCAAAATGTTATCACACAGTTTGTAGCTAGGAAGAAAGGGCTATAAAGTAGAGGGCCAAACTGGCGTAACAAGAACCTATCCCATCCAATGTCACCACGATGGGAAGGTTCTTTCTCTTTAGGGAGGTGAGGCCCAGGGGAGACGTCCCCGGTGATCTGGGGTTTTGAAGAGTCTAAAGGATAATTAGACAATGACAAGTTTCCCCCTTCACAAATCACTACCAAAACAAATAGTCCGGCTTATAGCCAACAAAGATAACCAAGTAGAATCCCTGCCCGAGAACAAAGCAACAATAAACTGATATATGCAGGCTTCGGTTAGTACTTCATACATATCAAAGACTATCTGATATTCAATATAAGCAATTTGAAAGTAAATGTTGACGAAGTCAATGTTTACAAAATAGCAATAAAAGTAATGTCACTTCACCAATAAATACTAGAACGATATGGAATTCAATGCAACAAATCAATATTTAACTCAATTAATGCCTTTAACTACCATTCAATTTCTCATAAAATGAAATGTTGTTGCATTAAAGATGTAATAACCAAGGATGACGTCAACAGCTAGGGTTAGTAAGTTAGCTAGAGCTAGGGTTAGTGTAGTTAGGGTTTCAATTGAAAAGTTTGAGAGTGTTTAGATCAAGTTCTACTTCAACTTTTGAGGACTCGGATTAGTGCCTTAGTGTTTAATGGAGTCATAAGTGAAGGACGCAAGAGTTGAAGGGGGTGAGATTTTAAAGGACTAGAGGGACAAGTTTTGAAGTGCTGCTAAAGCAGGGCTTCAAAATCATAACCCTAGGGGAGAGAGGCTCACTCTGGTGTTGCTAAAGCAAGGCCTCGTGCTCTCTCCTCCTTCCCGGCAAACAGCTAGCTCAAATGAAATACAAAATCAAGACAAGAGGGCTTAAAGAGGGAGAGTATTGCTAAGGCAAGGCTCTTTCATCAAACCCTAAAAGAAAAAGACCCTAGGTGTAGATGACCTAGGCATGGGACATACTCTTCCTCTTGGAGTCAAAATGGTACGGCTAGCTAAAGGGAGGAAGAAAAAGGAGTGTAGCTATGGCTAGGCTCTCTTCTTCTTCTTCAATGGCTAAAATCTTTTCTATCATGGGACATGAGACAAGGACCTACTTGTGTGCTTGTCACCTAGGGTTTTGATTCAGCAAATTATAAATACATGCAAGAAAATAAGACTACAACCATTCATTTAAGAAGTTTTGCAGAAAAATACTTACAATTCATCAAAAATAACCATGCAAACCCTAGTTGTAACACCTTCCTTAAAACAAAACACCATAGAATGCCAAAAATCTCTTCCTTCAACAAGTGCGCCTTCCTCAAATCAGCCAATAACCCAAATAGGGCGCAAAAATCAGACCTCACTATGAGTGAGTAAGTTGTTGATAAAATGAGGATCAAAATCCTCAATA
>ML843225.1:0-19638 GCA_009831015.1 Picea engelmannii
ACGTAATCCATTAGGGTTACGAAATTTATGGAAAATGAACAGTCAAGTTCATGTAACGATCATAGGGAGTCCAAGAGACCTTGGAAGTTGAATCCAAAGGTCACATCAATGTATATATCAATGTATCATATCATTTAATAAACACAATCCACGCTTATCTTTATATGTTTGTCTAACAGTTGTGAGGGTTCTATAGTCTAAACTCCAATAGAGTAGCAGACAAACTGCAATGGCTATTGTCCAAAACAACAATCCATCGAAAGATTTCCTCTTCTGCACCATATTGGCAGATATAATTTCAAACCTTGAAGTGTTTACCATGAACTGATATCTCTGTAATAGATTTTTGCTTCACACCTTCCACAACCCATCTACTCCTATGTTCTCGTCTCTAATATACATGATACAATGAATTCAGACCATGGTCATGGTTTTGGTGATCATATCAAATAGGCATATTCTAAACGTTTTAAGTTTTTTTACTTTTTCTAACCACTCTCGTCGGAATCAAAGCCTTGCACAACGCTCAAAATAAAAAAATCCTCGAGAGTCGAATGGAGATAGGTGTCAGATCACGAAATTAAAGTGGAGAAATCCTTAAATTCTTCAGGAAGGGCAGCTTGACAGTCACATCTATCAATATCTAAATTCACATAAAAATCATGCTCAAAATACACCGTCAAGAAAACCATCTCCAAACCCGATTTAAAACGATCATATGCAAAATCCCAATACTGTAAATTTCAATGGTAAGTCACATGGAAGATCGTCGAAATCTTCATAACATTACAAGTTAACCTCGAAATCTTCTTATAATAATAAATCTAACCTCGAAATGAATCTTGAAGTATAAGTCGTGGTTGAAATCCACATCAAAGTCTCATGTCTGATCCTCGATCCTTGAAATCAGCCTGAAGTAAGGGCAGGAAATAATCTTCAATTATACACAGGTGAAACATGTTTGTTAATCAAGGTTATGTGTACATATATAATCCTTCGAAACTAAGCAGTTAACTCTTTTGATCTTCCACCAATATGACATATGAAGCCACACAAAATTACAAAAATAAGGACCTATTTCAAATACCAAGTTTTGCGGGTTTTGCTAAACCTTGGATTTAAAGTTTCATTGTACCTATTTTTAAGAGTAGGGATAAAAACAATCTCTCTCATTATATGACCATTATGATTAGCTCCTTTTATCC
This sequence comes from Picea engelmannii, assembly GCA_009831015.1. Taxonomy (NCBI): domain Eukaryota; kingdom Viridiplantae; phylum Streptophyta; class Pinopsida; order Pinales; family Pinaceae; genus Picea; species Picea engelmannii. The sequence continues at coordinate 1,206 of ML843225.1, forward strand.
ATTAATAGAAAAAGAGCTAAAGACCAGCCACATTTAGGAGCTACCATTCAATTGTGAACCACCTTATTAAGCTTAGGATCATTACAAATGAGTGTCACAATAATAAAACCAATCTCTTGTGTTGTTTTGTTGACTTTAGAAAAGCTTTTGACACAATGCCTAGGACTAACCTTTGTAATAGATTAGAAGAGCTAAAAGTTTTTTTTGAGTTGAAAGTTGTTGTGATAAGGTTGTAGAAAAACGTTATTGCTAAGTATAGGACAAACAAGGTTGTCCTCTGTTCCCTACCCTTTTTGGCATATACATTGACAAGTTAGAGAGTTGTTTGGAAGAAGCATATTGTGTCGGTACGACTCTAGCTGATGTAGACATCATCCTTTTCTTTACATCAATGATATTGTTCTCATGGTGAAGAGTCCCTATGATCTCGACAAGCAACTAAAAATTCTCAAGGATTTCCGCTCTAGTATGGGTATGATTGCTAACATTCGCAAAATGGAGGTTATGATAATTAAATAAAAAAGATCACTTACACTAATCTCATGTATGTTAACAATAGCTTGGAGGAAGTGTCTTCATACACATATCTCAGAATCGATCTTCCTCACAAGTTTAACTGGAACTATATCATTGAGAAAATGATAAATAGAGGGTGGAAACTTATTATGGACTTAAAAATAGTTGTAAATCAATGAACCTTTGGCTATGGGATAAGAACAAACTCTTATTTGAGACTCTTGTTACTCCTTGTTATCTTATATGGTTGTGAAGTTTGGGGTTGTAGCATCATTAGAGAATCATGGAGAAAGATAGAGAAAATTCAAAAGTGTTTTATAACTTATAATCTCAAAATAAAAGGAAATACACCCTATACTATCCTCCTCATAGAAGTGAGTCTTTCCCCCATTGATAACATGACTATGACTAGGTACATATTGTACAAGAAGAAGATAAACAACATGAAAGACAAGAGGCTTCCTAAGATTTCATAAAACCCCAGTGAAGCCACCTATGGCTCAAGCAAGGTTGGCATAAAGATGTCAAGTCTTGGCTAAATAATTGGGGAATAAAGGAAGAGGTCACTCTATAGAATAACAAAAATATTTAAAATAATATTACATCTAAATTTAAGGAGAAATTGTCATGTGATAAAGAATTAGAGGATAAAATAATACTAAGATAATATAAGGAGGTGATCAACCCTTGTCTAGAATATCAAAAGCACCTCTCTATTTTGACTAGCTTAAAGAAGAAAATCAACATTGCTAAAATAAGAACAATCTCTCACAAGCTCCATAGTGAAATAAGGCATTGGAAAATTCCTCAAATGCCATGGGTCGAAAGAATTTGTCATCTTTGTGACACTAAGAGGGTTGAAGACGAAAAACACTTTCTCTTAGAGTGTCCTACATACACCTACATTAGATCACAATTTCAAAATATTTGTTACAATACCTACCTTCCTATCCTTTTCACTTATCAAAACTATGGTGATTTAAGAACACTTCTCTTAAAGCTTTTCGAGTACATAAATAAAATTCTAAATCAAACCAAGTAACTCCTTACCTTTCTTAAGGTCCAATAGACCAAATTTGGTCTCAGTAGATGTTAACCATCATCATCATCATCACCATCATCACATTTTTCCCTTTATGAACTTTTAGTTCAAATTTATCAATCATCTTAATGCTTGGCAATAAAACTAAGACCTTGTAGATAAAGACACAATCAACTATATGTTCTATATGTGCATCAATTCTTGGAGAAGATATCCCAAGCCATGAGTTTTTCTTAACTTTATTGAATCAACCACTAGTCCACCTAAAAGAGATATTAGTTCCTTTTCGTATTCCCCCAAGACTTGTATTGGAACTCCTTTTGACCTCACCACCACTTCTTTGTACAACAGAGGTGTAAGGGGAGTTTCCTCCTCCCTAGGTTGAGCTTCTGTGGGGCCTTAACCTTATTCAACCATGAAAAAATGCTCCTCCTCACATTCTCATCATCCCCCGACATGTTAAGTTAATGCTAAGAAAGCTTCATGGATTTCATATTTCAATTCATTTAGCTTTGAATTGTCATAGTTGTTAATATTAGCAATTACACCTATAGGTGTAAAGATGGTGATAAAATGAATATTGTAAGAGGATTGTTAATCTTTCAAAAACCACAAGAACCTTAATCTCTAAAGTAAAAATTGTGTTCCATGAAAATAAAATTTTAACAATGCTCTTTTTCCAAAATGGTAAATAACACTTAACATATTAAATAATCATTTTTTCTCCCCCAAAAGAAAATAATCAGATAATCCATCTTAATGAGCCAATAAGCCATCCTAGTGAGCCAATAGAACAAAATACACATCAATAGTTGTTGATTAAAACATGTCTTTAAATTGCTCACCATGGATCGACCTCAAAGATAACTACATCTACCAATATTCTACATACATTGTATGCATATTTTAGTGGTTACACCTTATTTATTTACACACAATATATCAAATAATCACTTTTTCTCCAAAAAAGAAGAAGAAAATAATCCTATTTTAGTGGTTACACCTTATTTATTTACACACAATATATCAAATAATCACTTTTTCTCCCAAAAAAAAATAATAATAATCAAACAAGCCATCCTAATGAACCAATAGAACAAAATACATGTCTTGATTAAAACATGTCTTTAAATTACTCACCATGGATCGACCCCAAAATACTACATCTACCAATATTTTACATGCATTGTATGCATATTTTAATGGTTACACCTTATTTATTAACAGACAATAAATATAATCAAAATCCACATCATAATCCAAAATATTCTAGTATTTATACCTTATTTATTTACCTTTATTTACCAACAATAGATGTAATCAAAATCCCAAAGTATGAATTTTAATCATTATCCTAGCAAGAGAACATACAAGTGTAGAGAAACAATAATGTTGATCAAGTAATAACTCCATTCGATTGTTAAAATCACATTGAGATAAGTACACACTATTTAGTGTTAGTTTCAAGTAGCTTTTATATCTAGACGGACATTCCATTGTGTTCTTCGACACCATGGAATATTTTGGGCCATTTACTCGAAATCCATATATTGTTTTGTTATTGGAATTTCTAATAATGTCTTATACCAAATCCCATCCTATAAAGGATAAAGATTATTATAGTCTTTTAAAGAAACCAATTAATCATCCCAAATCCTTTCAACTCCCAAAATCAATTCAAGTTTCCATGCATGATAGCAACGATAATCATAGTAACTAAAATGTTTACATGCATCCGAATAATAAACAAAAGCTAAGTTCACTATGAATCAAAGATAATTTAATTATAAAAACTAGCATACTATATAAAATACCATGCAAATACCCATGAGCTCTAGAAAGTGATATAAGCAGGATCTTCACGATCTTCAATTGCAGTATGGCATGGCATGGAAATAATTTAAATAGAAAAACTAACATACTATATAACCATACCATGCAAATACCCATGAGCTCTAGAAAGTGAAATGAGCATGATCTTCAATTGCAGTATGGCATGGAAAGTTCAAGTAAAATAAAGGATTGCAAATTTATTGAGTTATTTGCTAATACAAAGTTGGAAGGTGTCATAATAATGACCCAATATTAAAATTTAGCATTTGATAATGATATTTGAGATAGAATAAAATTGCAAAACAAAACAAGCATAAAGTTATTCTAATTTTATTAAACAAAATTAAATTATTGTTTGTTGCATTGTGATTTTATAGTTCTAATTTGAATAAACAAAAATATTGTTGATTAGATTGTGATTTAGTGATTAAAACTTAAGTTCAAATTTCTATATACATTTAACCTTAAATTATTTTTTTAGATAATTTTGAATCTAAAATCTTGAAACAAAACAAACATACAAATAAATATTTAATAAATATGTCTGGTTTGTAGCCATCAACTTCCTTGATTGTTGAAAGTGTCTAGTTTGAAGAGTCCTTTGGATAATTCACATGCATATTGTTTAAGAACAAGAATCTTACACCTTTGGATAGATCACATGTATATTTTTTAAGAACAAGAATCTTATCTTTGAAAAGTTCAAAGAGTTTAGAGCCTCTGCTGAAAAGCAATGTGGCTAACCCATCAAGTGCCCGAGATCAAACAATGGTGGTGAGTATGAAAATCAACCCTTTGAATAATACTTGGTTCGATCTGGTATTGACTGGTAGTCATTGGTTCCTCACACACCTCAACAGAATGACATCACAAATCGTGAGAATCAGGTGTTAGTCCAAATGGATAGATGTCTTTTGTAGGCCAAAGATCTGCCTCCTCGCTTTTGGGCTAAAGTAGTATATTGTGAAAACTTTCTACTCAGTCACATATCGAATCGAGATATTCCTTCAATGACTCCATTCAAACGATGGCGTGGAAATAATCCTTCAGTTATCCACCTCCGTGTTTTTCGATGTGTTTCCTGGGCTCATATTTCCAATGATTGTAGAAAGAAGTTAGATCCAAAGAGTCATGCTTACATCATGATGGGCTACTGTGAAGAGTCGAAATCCTATCGACTATTTGATCCTGTCAAATGCAAAATCATTATCAGACGAAATCTATGGTTTGATGAGAAGTATTCTGACATCAATTTATTGAATGCCTCTTCTGGATTGCTACAAGATGATCGCTTTGATGTTGTTGACTCTAGTTCTCTTGTTCCATTTTTCAGTCCTTTGACTGGACAGTTGAACTTAGTTCCTATTTTGACTAGACTGTTGACCTCTAATTCGATTTTTTCATCGATATCTTTTTCGACTAGTCCGCCATATTTGTCGACTGGAATTGCTTCGAATTTTGATCAACCTTCTATAGTAAACAATAGTTCACCTATTTCTTGTCTACCCAAATGGGTTGCCAAGATTATTGAAGCTACTGGAGCTGATGCCAGTGTTGTTTCCTCTAGACAAAAGAATCCAAGTCAAAAGAAACATGCTAGTGTTGCATTGATGACTCGTATACTTGAAACTTTTGATCCTGTTGCCGATTCAGATGCTCAAGGATGATCTGAATGGGGGCATTTTATGCAAACATAAATTAATTCTTTGTCGAAGAATGCCACTTGGGACTTAGTTTTTCGACTGCAAGGAAAGAAATTTGTGAAGTGTTGATGGGTCTAGATGACCCAATTTACCTCCGAAGGTGTTATTGAGCGACATAAAGCGTGCCTGGTTGCGAAGGGATTTTCTCAACAAAAAGGTATCGACTTCACTAAGACCTTTTCCCCTATTGCAAATATGAACTCTGTTCGACTGATTCTTTCCCTTGTTGCTCATTTTGGATGGTAAATCCATTAGATGGATGTGAAGAGTGTTTTTATTCATGGAGACCTATCTGAAGAAATTTTCATGGAACAACCACATGGTTTTGTGATAGATTCTACTCTGTTTTTTCAACTCAAGAAGTCACTTTATGCTAAGATCGACAATTTCTTTCTCCGACTTGGTTTCAAACATTGTGAATCTAATCACAACTTGTATGTACTCCATACCAATGGAGATACCTTTATTGTTGCTGTATGTGTATATGATCTTCTCATTACTGGCAATAACACTGATCTCATTCTTAAATTGAAAAAACAACTTGCTGACTCCTTTGACATGACAGATCTTGGGAATTATTTTTTGGGTCTTCAAGTATTACCACTGTGTGATGGTTTTTTTTCATTTCTCAATATAAATATGTAACAAATCTTTTGACACGTTTTAAGATGGCTGATTGTAAACCCTATGCTACTCCTTTTCAATCTGGAGTAAGGCTCACCAAAACTTGTCAAAATCCCAAAGTTGATGCTACACTTTATCGACAAATGGTCGGAAATATCATTTATCTTACTCATAGTCAACCTGCCATTTCCTTTGTTGTTAGCATGGTTTCTTCGTTTATGCAGGACCCCAGAGAAAACCACCGGAAAGTATTCAAATGAATTGTCTGTTATATCAAGGGTACCACTATGTGTTTCACTTAAGAATTGTATCGTTGGTGTGGTCGTGCAAGAAACAGAAGGTAGTCTCCTTGTCGACTACATAAGAAAAATATCTTGGCCCCGTTCGAGCAGGTACTACAACATTCTGGATCCACCAACTTCTAGGTGAACTTGGATTTGTTGTTCAAACCTTGACTACAATATACTGTGATAATCAAAGTGCCATACATGTTGTTGACAATATTGTTTCCCATAGTAAGATGAAGCATGTTGATCTTCATGCTCACTAGTTGATACAATTAGTTCATGAGAATGATGTCTCTCTTGAATATTGCAGAACAAAAGATCATGTTGCTGATATATTCACTAAACCCTTATCTGAAGCTATAGTTATCAAGTTCCACATGATGCTTAGGATTCAAGAAGATACAATTATGGGGAGGTGTCATGATGACACAATTTCACCCCCATAATCTCTAGAGACGTGTGCCGATGGTGGGGTTGTTGGAACATAAAGCCTTGATGGTTCATCACATTTCTCTTGGATTCAGTCGGTTGGGCGGTTTACCTACATATGGAAATGGTCGGTCGGGCGATCAACCACACCTCTACATCAATTGATTAAGTAGTCGACAAGCCTATCATTCGTACAATTGACCAATGGTCAAAGATAGTCTGGTGGTGGATCGACCAACCCAACAATTGACTACGAGTTGGAAAAATGGGCAGTTGAGTCGAGCACCATTATCGAGCTGACTAGACAACGTTGATTTGATAGAGTCAACTCTAACAACAAATGGTTATATGTGGACAAGATCCTTCCGATTTCATGGAAGTTAGTTATATCTATAAATAGTAGACCTCATGGGTCATTATCATCATGGTGATATCATTGTTGTATACAATATTTCCAATATACATTGTGATGTTCTTATCACAATGCATTGTGCTTAAGTGTTGTAAGGATGTCTTTGGACACCACCTTTGTCATCAAAATTTTATTTCGTCTTCAATTATCTGTAGAATTGTCTATTTGTTTCGTATCAGGTTCCACCCTATTCTCTAATAAATTAAACTCATGAAACTATTTTGTAGAACTACAAATTAATTAAATTCCTAAAGTATTATTGAAAATCCCAAAATATGAAATTCATCATACTCAATATGTACATACAATTAAAAAATAAAGAGAAAACCAACCCATTTCAATTTGACTTGGAAACCATATGACACATCAAATTGTTCACCCAACAATTAAGATTACCAAATAATAAAACCAAGGATGCAAGAAAGGGAAAGGGAAGCCTCAATAGTAAGCCATAAAAGGCCACTCACAACCATAGTCACATGATTTCGTCAATATTTTACTTCAATGTTGAGGATCTATTTGTAATTGTTAGAGTTCTTTGAGCTCTCAATTATGATCAAATCATATTGATTTCCAAAAATGCAAATGCAAATTCAAAGAGATGCTCTAGTAGGGGTGTTTTGTAAGCTAAAGTCTCCAAAATGGCAGGAAAAATATCTCATAGCTAGTAGGGGTGTTGTATAACTGAAAGTATCCAAAACAAAATAAAAGGTATCTCATATCTACGAGTCTTGTATTCACAATATAAAAAAAGTAGGGTTACATACCTAAATCCAATAGTATAACAAATATGGGCCTTAGATACTTGTTATGATCACAAACACTTGACTATTGTTAAATTTTTACACTTGTAGGAGAGGGATAAATACAAGCATGCACACATATATCAAGTCCAAATATAATGTAATATATATTCATTACCTTTGGTCAATCCATCCAAGACTTTGACCCTGTCCAATCTAGCCAACAATATCCATTTGAGGCTCTTTACAATGGAGATAATAAACCACTTAAATATGATTCCTTCACATTAATAGCATGGGATAAAACATGCCACCATAAACCACCTACAATAATGTAACATCCTCGGATCTAAACCAACATGCCAAGACATGTGACCGAATAAAATTTATGCTCTGATACCAATTTGGGACATCCCCGGCCCTAAACCAATAGGCCAGACCATGCCACCAAATAACTTTTATGCTTTGATACCAATTTGTACCATCCCCAACCACCAATAGGCCGAGCAACGTCACTGTGTAATTTCACTATAATACCATTTTGTGGTAGCCCTGGCCACCCAGGTCGGGCCATGTAACACCACCAATAGAATTCTAGGCTCTGATATCAGGTTAATTGTTCATCTCGGAGTACATATATATTACATGCATTTCTAATGAAATAAAAGGCAATAAAATATACTACTACTATACTAACTCATGCAAAATTGACCATAAATTATACATGCAATGAAAACACATGATAACATTGTAAGAATCACAAACATGCACAACATACATCATTAAACACATAATTGATACTTATCTTTGGATTGTGGAGACCACCGACTACGTGCAGACCTTCCACGAACCACCCAGCCTTAGGCCACACTGCTCATCACTCTCAACAATGGGTCACCCCTGAGCTGGGACTAAACTCCACCGGGAAAGAGATTCCTAGGCTTGGCAAGGCTAACATGAATGCCACATAGTTCAACATGAAGGATTGTCTCAGGATCCAATTACGCCCACTGCTCATAGAATCCCATTCCCCACATGCCTATCCCATCCCAAGGGTATACACCTTCACTGTCACACAGTTCATCGACTGCTCCACCTCCCTTCCGGGGATTTAACAATAGGCTAAACAAGAACTCTCAGAGCTCTGTAGCTGTTACTAGACTCCCTCTAGGTGCATTCACTTCCTCAACACACTCTCTCACTTCGATAGAGTTTCTCACATACCTGGCAACCTGCCTCTTCAATCTACAAGCCTGACAACCCGTCTTTGCAAACCACAGGCCTGACAACCCGTCTTTGCAAACCGCAGGCCTGACAACCTGTTTCTTCTATCCATCTTCTAAGACAAACGGGTAGGGGTGAAGGAAACAACAAAACTCGGGTAAGGTAGAGTACAACTCAACAAAATACTAGTGCGTGCAAGTTACATAGGTTCATGATGGCCACGGGTTCAACAATGGTAGAAATGGTTGGCTGCGTGCTTTCTCAGTGCGTGAGTGAACTTGTTAGGATAAAAGTGGCCGACTGGTCAGAGAATGAAGAGAATGGTGAGATCATGAGAGACAACTGTGTGTCCCCCCCAACCTTCGTGAGTCCCCCCCCCCCAAACAACAATAATTCCCACTTAAAACTGCATGTGCCTGAGCTGACACATGTCGCTCATGAAGCACGTTCCTTTCCATTTGGAAGTCATTCCCTCTTCCCAAAGAAACTTAGGATATAATCATATCCTTCTATCAACATTTAGAATAATAATAAATTATTCTTGGACTTAAGCTCTTAAGCTTAGTCCTCTATTTCCAGCCTCTTAGCCCCCTCTCCCTAACCCAGCCTAGTGGAGCTTAGTCGCCCATACTCTTTCTTTGTGGACGGTCTACACACAATGATGTTTTTATATTAATAATACAAATATTTACATGTACAAAACAAGCTCCTGGCCTTTAACACCTAGGATCTCCGGCCTAATAAACACATAAGCCTATCAACTTATAATTGCTTGGCTCACCAGCCTACAAAACATGTTACAATTCATAAATACAATTGGGGCTTGTCCTTAGGGATATTACAATCCCCTCCCTTTATTTTTTCACTGTCCTCAGTGAAACTTATTTACACATCATTAACAATATTTTCAAAATCTTCAAAAAGATGCAGGTATTCTGCCCGCATACATCCTCATGCTCCCATGTCGTGTCCTCAGGACCGTACCGGGTCCACTGGACCTTTAAAATCCCATGGATCGATTCCAGAGCTGCTTGTCTTCCAGTCCAATATACGCATCAGATGCACTTGCAAGGCACCTTCTTGCTCTACCTGAATCACATTGCAATCAATCACATGATTATGATAAGGTATATACTTCTTGAGCAATGAAACATGAAATACATTATGAACAGTCATGGATGCAGGCAATGCAAGCATATAATCAATTGGTCCAATCCTTTCTAGGATTTCAAATGGTCCACAATATCTGGCCGCCAACTTGGAACAGTTTCCCAGCTTCAGGGAACTTCTGTTGGCTTTTACTTTCAAGAAAACATGATCACCCACTTTAAACTCCTTATGGGTTCTATTCTTATCAGCATACATTTTATGCTTGTCTTGGGCAACCTTGAAATTTTGCTTAATATTCAACATTTTCTCTTCCATTTCCTTGAGCAACTCTGGCCCAACCACTGCCCTATCAGCTGGGTTGTCCCAACTTACTGGGGTGTTGCACTTTCTGCCATAAAGTGCTTCAAATGGGCTCATCTTCAGTGATGCTTGATACCCATTGTTGTAAGCAAATTCTACCAAGTGTAGATAATCCTCCCATTTATATGGTTTGTCCATCACATACATCCTTAGCATGTATTATATCACTTGGTTCACCCTTTCTGTTTTCCCATCAGACTCATGATGATAGGCTGTGCTGAAGTTTAGGTTCGTTCTGAACCCTTTGAATAACCCTCTCCAAAACTTTGAGGTAAATTTTGGGTCTCTGTCAGACACAATTGTCTTGGGTATGCCATGCAATCATGCTACTTCCCTCATATAGATATCCACAACATTAGATTCCTTGTGAGTAGTTTTCAATGGAATAAAATGGGCAGCTTTAGTAAGCTTATCCACCACCACTATGATGGAATCACGTTGCTTGTTTGTTCTAGGTAATCCTATGACGAAATCCATTGTCACCACTTCACACTTCCACTCAGGAATGGGTAATGGATGTAGTAATCCAACCGGGTGTCTATGCTCAGCCTTGAACCTTTGACATTATAAGAATTTAGCTATGTATTCAACAATTTCCTTCTTCATGCTTGGCTAATAATATTGGCTCTTGACTGCTGAAAATGTTTTCTGATATCTCGGGTGTCCTGCATAAGGCACATTATGCATTTCTTTTAAAATCAGACTCCTCAATTCCAGACAATTGGGTACATAGACTCTGTTTCTATACCGAAGGATTCCACCAATTCCTAATTCATAATCCTCAACCTTCTGTTGCATTTTACCTTAATGCAACTTTGTTACCAATTCCATGTACTGCAAATCTACCTTTGCAGCCTCAAAAATTCCGCCTTTAAGATCCTTTTGATACATGCTAATGGTTGTAGCATGCAGCTCATGCACTCTCCTACTGAGTGCGTCAACCACTTTGTTCTCCTTTCCTTTGATGTTCTTGATATCAAAGTCATACTCACAGAGGAATTCCAACCATCTACTTTGCCTAGCATCCAAGGTAGGCTGATCAAACAAATACTTTAGACCATTATGGTATGTCCTCAACTCAAACCTCTTCCCCATGAGTTAGTGCCTCCACTTCTTCAAGGCGTGCACTATGGCTGCCAACTACAAATCATGAGTGGCATACAGCCTTTCATGCTCTTTCAACTTCCTTGATTCATAACATACAACAAACCCATTTTGACTAAGCACTCCACCTAGTCCTTCTTTACATGCCTCTTTGCATACAATGAAGTCTTCATTTGGATCTGCAATCCTCATAATTGGAGCATTGGTTAACAATTGCTTCAATTGCTGGAAGCTTCTTTCACATTCTTCATTCCATTGAAACTTATTCCCCTTCCTTTGAAAGGAAGTGATGGGGTGAGCTATTCTTGAAAACCCTGAAATGAACCTTCTATAATATCCATCTAGACCCATGAAGGATTTGACTTTTGTCACATTCTTTGGCGCTGACCATTCTCTAATGGCTTCTATCTTTTCAGGGTCCACTGCTATCCCATCCTTAGATATGATATGCCCCAAATAGTGAATTATGTTTTGATAAAATGTGCACTTGCTCAATTTGGAATACAATTGATGCTCCCTTAGCACTTGCAACACCATCCTCAAATGATGCCCATTCTCTTCTTCCGACTTGGAATATACAAGAATGTCATCCAAAAAAACAATGACAAACTTGTCTAAATATTCCCGGAAAACACCATTCATTAAGCACATAAAAAAAAACTGGTGCATTTGAAAACCCAAATGGCACCACTGTGAACTCATAATGACCATACCTTGTCTTGAAGGCGGTCTTGCTAATATCTTTCTATTTAATCCTAAATTGATGATATCTTGACCTGAGATCTATCTTTGAAAATATCTTTGCATCCTTCAATTGATCAAAGAGATCATCAATCCTTGGTAGAGGATACTTGTTATTTATAGTTACTTTATTCAATTGTCTGAAGTCGATAATCTCAATGTCCCATCTTTCTTCTTAACAAACAAGACTGGGGCACCCCAAGGTGACACACTTGGGCGTAAATACCCCTTATTTAGAAGTTCTTCAAGCTACATTTGCAGTTATTTCAACTCTGGTGTACTCATTATGTAGGGAGTCTTCGACACCAGAGCTACTCCAGGCATTAGATTTATAGAGAAATCAATATCTCTTTTAGGGAGTAGTCCTAGAATATCCTCAAACACATCCCCAAACTCCTTTAATACTGCACGATCTTCAATATTTGACACCTTACCTTTAGGTGTTTCTTCCATATGAGCTGCAAATATCTGACAACCCTTCCCGTAACACTTCTTCAACTGTATGTTGAGATTTCTCTGATAGTAACTGCCCTGGGAATTCCTTGAACTGCTCTTCGATTTCCTTCCTCATCCAGGCAAGTAAATGCCTTGTTACGACAGTCTAGTATGGAATTGTGTTGGTCCAACCAATCCATACCAATCAGGCAGTCATATGATCCCAAAGGCAAGATGTTCAAATCTTCCTTGGTACTCAGTCCATTCATTCCCGCTGGACATGATTTAACCAACTCAACAACCTTTCTCTTGGTTCCTGTAGCCAGCTGCACCAACCAAGATTTCACATGCTTTCTTCTTGGCAATTGCAACCTTTCCACTACCTTGGGATCTATATAACTATGACTAGCCCATGAATCAATTAAAATAGTAAAGGCATGGTTATTGATCATACCTTCAACTTCAATAATGTGTTATTGAAACTCAACTTGCTTGTTGTCTAGGGTTGCATAGATCCTTGGTATTCTACTGCCCATGTCCTCCATTGTTTCTGCTTGCTGAACATTGTGGACAACTCTCACTTTGTCACTTCTGTGAGGGAAATCTCTATACTTGTGATCCCCTTTACAACCTGAACATTGCATAAGTGGTTGTCTTGGCCTTTGTCCACCTACTTCAGCCATCCTAGGCTCTCTAAACACTGGCTATATTTGAGGATTATTCTTGAAAAATGATGTCTTATTCCCCTTCTGCCTCTGTTCCCTCTTAAAATTCTTCTTGTCTTCCCAAGCTCTTTGGAACGTAGGATTTCCTTTATGCTGATCATATAAGAATTTTGCTCTCCTTATTATTTCTTCCATAGTTTTAGGATCATCATATTGGATCTTGTCACTAAGGAAAGCTAGCAGTCCACTCAAATATCTTTGGATTTTGACAGTATCATCTTTGATGAAAGGGACATACTTCAACAACTCTAGGAATATTCTTTCATATTCATCTATAGTCATGTTGCCCAATTTGAGTTCAAAGAACTCTTTCATCTTTCCATCATAGTATCTCTTAGTTAATTATTTCTTTTCAAAGTGTTTCTTGAATTCCCTCCAGGTAACATTCTTCTCTTTGATATGTTGTACTTGCACAAGCTGGTCCCACTACATGGATGCCTTTCCTTTGAGTTGATACATCACAATTCTTCCTTCTGCATGAGAGGCGTAATTCCGCAGTTGGAAATATTTCCTCATGCCAAGAAGCCATGTCTCAACATCTTCCTCCTTCTGGTGCTCTCCATCAAACTTAGGAGGTTTAATATTGTCCATTTCACCCTTCAGTTCATACACTCCAGATCTCCTATGCTTCCTGGTAGGAGATAGGCTTGAACTACTGTGTGCCCTACTCTTCGAGTGCCCTTGGGAGTGATGATGGTGTCTGCCAACACTCCTTGATTTTATCCTCTCATCAGGAGACTTGTGACTTCCTGATTTACTGGGGTCACTCTCCTTATCCAATTTTTTTCTATTCTTTCCAAGCTCTGTATAAACTTTATGTTGAATTCTCCTTGTTGTTCCCTGGATTTCATGATCTTTTTGTTATTTGCTCAATGAGTCTGGACATCTTTCTGCAACCTTTCAATGATTTTCATCATGTTTCCTTCCTTATCTATCTCTTTTCCATGCCCATTGGAGTTCGATCCTTCAGCTCCTATATGGACATCCATTCCTCTAACTTCATTTTCCAAATTGTACGAACCCCATGCCTTCCCCATTTCTCTGCACTATGCGACAATTTGGTTCGGTTCTGACAATCGTTAACTCTACAAAATGTGCAGTCAACTGAGTTTTGTCAGGCTATCAGACTTTAATAATTTTCCATAATAAACCAATCTGATTCAACAAAATAATATCATATTCCATTTTCTGTAGGTCTTGGTCGTCAAGAACCCCTCAGATTCAATCTCTAAGCCCAATTCTGTTCTGCCACAAATTTCGGGGGCTAGCCCTTTCTCTTCAGCCCTTGGTTCGCATGTGACCACGACTGTGACCCAACGCTTATGATTTGGGTGCTTATTTGAAGCTCTGAAACTTCGGGCTCCGGGCTTCGACGAATTTCAAAACATATCACAACATATCTCTCAGAGTGCCGGATTGGCAATCTCATGAAGTAGGGTGGATCAATAGTCCATGTCTCCCAACATCCAACGTCTGGTACTCGCTATGGAACTCCAAGCTTCGGGGTTTCAGGATTTCAGATCTTCGGGGCTCCGAGATTTCAGATGATTCCACTTTTTCACAACCCATAACTCACGAATCGTGAGTCTCCACATACTTCCACGTCACCCCGATGAAGTCACTGCGTCACTTTAATTCGACGTAACAAAACTTTGGGAGTTTCTTCCTCCCATTCCACCACGAGCCATTTTTTTTTTTAGGAGTGTCTAGTCTTCGGACTTCATGATCTAGCGCCACCCATCCACTAGGGCCCACAATTTCCATGCTTGAACTAAAAGATACCAAAAAGTCACATCAAACTTTATAATTTTCCAATAGCGGGGACATGGGTCAATGGTTTTGGAGTAACCTGCTGATCGTTCTGCAATTGTCCCCACGCTGACATGTACCCCTTCTGGGAAACCATGGTTTGGATTGCAAGACTGCCTTGTAGAATTATCTGTCGTGAAACTTGTATCTTCGCAATGACTCCTGTCTCGATCTTGATAGATCGTGACCAAAGTTAATGCAGGCTCGATCCAACTAACTTCTTCGTCACGCTTAACTACCTTGTGCCACCACTAGGAGTGCCACTCGACAGGACACACGAAGTTGACACGTGGTCCAATCAGGTGGGTGACATATGTCACATCCTGATTGCATTTCCATCTTACCAAGGTTATTAAATCACTGACACGTGGCACACATCCCGTGTGTCCACATCATCCCTAGTGACGTTAGCAGGCCATGTCACTCCAGGACTTCGGGCTTCAGGAGATTGCACTCCATTCACACCTTGTTTCTCCTGAATGTCGTATTCCCAAATAAGCTAACTTGCTAACACATGTTCCTTGTTTGGATTGAAATACACGAAGTTTGCTCTGTCTTCTCTACATGTGACCGAGAGTTGTGACTTTGACTTAACCTTGGGCGCTTATCTCACTTTGCAAGATCGACAATCATGTTTTAATGAACCGTGAAGATCAACGACCATGAGTGATTGCGGGAACTCAACTTGCTCACGCTTTAATTTCCTTCCCGATCTCTGTAATGCGAAGATGCTCGTTCGTAGTGGGATCGGTATCCACCGTTGATCTGTTGATCGAGCAAGATCAACGATCTTGAGGGATTGCAGGGTCTTAACTTACTCTCGATTTAATTTCCTTCCCGATCTCCACAATCGCCCCCACCGTCGATATCCCTTCAATGAGATCTGACGGTCGTGACTTAATCTTCACTTTATCTGACGACTCAACTTTAAACCTTGCGGTTCCAAACCCCCCGGTTACTGCAATTTCTTTTCTCTGCTATCTTTCTCGAATCATTATACCTCTTGAGCTTCCAAACACGACTCATGTTCTCTCTTGGCACTCTGGAATGCTCTGAAATTCAAATTTTGTCCTTCTCAACAACAATTTGCTCTGAGCTTTTGATTCCATAACCACTTATACGGCCTAATTCAGGCTCAATGTCGAAAATTGGGCTCTGAGCTTCAATTTTGTCCATTTCGACAACAATTCTTTTCTGAAACTTTTGCTTCAACTTCCATTAACATGGCCCATTCAGGTTCAGTGTTGAAACCATGGCTCTAATACCAATTTGTAACATTGTAATGCACCTTTTCTGCTACTAACCACTTTGTACATAACTCATACAGATGTTATACAAAGTACATGCATTTAAACAAATAAACACATTCAAGCTCAGAGTAAACATATTATCTACTGCTATAATTAACAATCCATGGCGTTTCATACTAACTCATATACACAAAGGAAATCATGATAACATAAGCAGTAGAGTCATGCAAAATCATGATTAAAACATAAACATATACTTATCTTTTTAATAGTGGTAGAATCCACCAACCAAGTGCAGGCCTTCCACGAACCTCCCAGCCTTAGACCACACTGCTCATCAGCTCAACAGTGGGTCACCCCCAAGCTGGGACTAAGCTCCACCCCAAGACAAGGAATCCTAGGCTAGGCTGAGGTTACAGGGAAAACAACACATACCATCTGGAAGGGTTCTTCCCAAGATGCCATCTTACGACCACTACTACCATACTCTCATTCCCCACATGCCTGTTCCGCCTGGGAGTATACACCTTCACAAGAACAGTCCATCAGTGATAACATCCCTCTCTGGGTCTCAGAAATAGGCCGGATCAGGAAGTCTCAGAGCCTAAAGCTGGTGCTGGACACTCTCTAGAGGGAACCACTTCCTAGCAAACTCTCTCACCTGGAAGGAGTTGCTCGTAGGCCTGACAACCTGCCTCTTCTAACCACAACCACCTCCCTCTCCTGGAGTGAGGGCATACACAGGATCAATTACCACCTGCACTGGACAACAAATCACGCGCAATCCATCTCTGCATGACCACTATAGCCAACCGGGAATACAGACTCAGACTTCTCAAACAAGCTCAGCAATGACGGCAAGGTCTCACGATGTTGATTTTTGGAATTGCGTGACAAGCAATTTCCGCAGGGAATTACACAGACTCTCTGGTGAAGAACGAGAGGATGAACCGGGCTTTTCAGAAAGTGAACACAGTATTCTCGACTCTCAGAACAGAGGGTGTACATGGATTTGCAGAGATAAACACAGGTTTTTTTTCCCCGTTTCAGAATTGCACGAGGGTCTCTTGCAGAGGTCACATGGTTCACGCTCAGGACAGTCCAGGTTCGAATGAAGGAGGAGGAACCTTTCTCGCGGCTCACCCTGGCCGTTTATTCGCATGCGTCAGGGTTGACACTTGTCACCCATGGAACTACATGCGTTCCACCAACACGCATTACCCTTGTACGTCCTCCCTTGCCAAAACTTAGGATAAAACACAAAATGCACATGTCTTTCTGGAATAATATTAAAATATTATTCCCAGGCTTAAGCCCCCTAGGCTTAGCCCCCAGGCTCAACACTTAGCCCCTTTCCCACCTTCCAGCCCCTAATTCCTTGCCCACTCTGTGGATTCTCAGTCCCCCTTCACTCATTCATCGTGGTCGGTCTGCACCTGGCGGTGTTTATATTTTATTAAATGTTCTGCATACATACAAGTACAACAACAGGCTCCTGGCCTTCAACACTTAGGTTCCTTGGCCTAACAAACACATAAGTCTCCAGCTTATAAGAACTTGGCTCAGCAGCCTATAAAACATAATCACAATTCCTTTCAGAACTTGGTTTACAACGAGGCTTGGCCTTGGGGACACTACAATCCCCCTCCCCTTATTTTTTCACTGTCCTCAGTGCAACTTTACACAACATCTGCAAGATTTTCAAAATTTTTCAAAAAGATGTGGGTACTCTGCCCGCATAACATCTGCATGCTCCCATGTCACGTCCTCAGGACTGTACCAGGTCCACTGGACCTTTACAAGCTCTATAGCTCGATTCTGGACTGTTTGCTTTTCCTGTCCAATATGCGCACATGATGCACTTGCATGACACCTTCTGGTTCCACCTAAATTACATTCCAATCAATAACATGATTAGCATCAGGTACATATTTATTAAGAAATGAAACATGAAACACATTATGTACAGTCATAGATGCAGGTAATGCAAGCATGTATGCAACCGGCCCAATCCTTTCCAGGATCTCAAATGGCCCACAAAATCTTGCTGCCAACTTGGCGCAACTTCCCAGCTTTAGGGAACTCC
>ML843225.1:22016-38835 GCA_009831015.1 Picea engelmannii
ATCCTTTATTCTCACTTGGTGATATCCTGATCGGAGATCTATTTTCGAAAATATTTTCACATCCTTCAACTGATCAAAAAGATCATCAATCCTTGGCAGAGGATACTTGTTCTTGACAGTAACCTTATTCAACTGTCGAAAATAATTGCACAGTCTCAATGTCCCATATTTCTTATTCATGAATAGGACCGGGGCTCCCCAAGGTGATACACTGGGGTGAATGTAACCTTTCTTTAGTAGCTCTTCGATCTGCAATTGCAACTCTTTCAGCTCTGGCGTACTCATTCTATAAGGAGCCTTTGAAACTGGGGCTGCTCCATGCATCAAATTTATAGAAAAATCAATGTCCCTTTTCGGTGGTAGTCCAGGTACCTCCTGAAATATGTCCTTGAATTCTTTGAGTACTTCATGGTCTTCTAGATTCAAGACTTCATCTCGGGATACTTCTTCCACCCGAGCTGCAAATAATTGATAGCCTTTCCGGTAACATTTCTTTAGCTGGATGGCTGAGATTTCCCTCACAACCATGGCTCTGGGAATTCCTTGGACTGTTACCTGATTTTGCTCCTCGTCCAGACATGTAAATCTCTTGTTACGGAAATCCAGAAGGGCATGGTGCTGGTCCAACCAGTCCATCCCAATTAAGCAATCGTATGAGCCTAAAGGCAGAATGTTCAATTCATCCTTAGTGATCATTCCTTTCATGTCCACTAAAAACGACTTAACCAATTCAGTGACCTTCCTCTTGGTCCCTGTGGCCAACTACACTAACCAAAACTTCTCATGTTGGCTCCTCGTTAGATGCAAACTTTCCACCACTCTAGGATCTACATAACTATGGCTAGCCCCTGAATCAATTAAAATAACAAGTGGTCGGTTGTTGATCGTACCTTCCACTTCAATCATGTGCGATTGAAATTCTGCTTGCTTGTTGTCCAAGGCTGCGTAGATCCTCAACATTCTGCTGCCCATATCCTCCACTGTTTCAGCTTGCTGAACAATAGTACAGTTCTCGCTTTACCATTTTTATGGGGACAATCTCTGTACTTGTGGTTTCCTTGATAGCCCCAACACTGAATGGGCGTCTATCTCTGTCTTTGTGCTCCCTCTTCAGTCATTCTCGGCTCTCTAACCGATGGCTGTCCCTGAAGACTGTTTCTAAAAAAGGATGACTTGTTTCCCTTTTGCCTCTGTTCCTTCTTAAACTTCCTCTGATCATTCCAAACCTTTCGAAGGATGAGCCTTTCTCCTTGCTGTTCATACAAGCATTTCGCCTTTCTTATGGTTTCTTCCATGGTCTTTGGATCGTCATATTGAATCTTGTCACTCATGGAAGGTGGCAGTCCACTCAAATATCTCTGAATCTTGACAACCTCATCTTTGATGAATGGAACATACTTCAATAGTTCTAGGAAACTTCGTTCATACTCACCAATAGTCATGCTGCCTAGCTTGAGTTCGAAGAAATCCTTCATCTTCCTGTCATAGTATCTTTTAGTCAGGTATTTCTTCTTGAAATACCTCTTAAATTCCCTCCAAGTGACCTCTTTCTCTCTGATGTGCTGCACCTGCACAAACTGATCCCACCACATGGATTCTTTTCCTTTCAGTTGGTACATTGCAATTCTTCCTTCTGCATGGGCGGAATAATTCTGCAGTTAGAAGTATTTCTTCATGCCAAGCAACCATGTCTCGGCATATTCCTCCTTCTTATGTTCTCCATCGAATGTTGGAGGCTTAATCTTGTTCATCTCTCCCTTCAATTCCTCCTTTCCAGATTTTCGATGTTTTCTGGTAGGGGATGGGCTTGGACTACTATGTGTCTTCCTGTTAGAATGTATTTGGGAGCGACTAAGATGTCGACTTCCACTCCTTGATCTACTTCTTCTCCTAGGGGTTCTGCGACTCTCCGTCGTACTTGAGTCTCTTCCCTTCTCGAGTTTCTTCTCTATTCTTTCCAGGCTCTTAAAATTTTTTAAGTTTAATTCACCCTGCCGATCCCTGACTTTCATGAGATTTCGACTATCAACTCGACGAGCCTTGGCCTCTCTTTGCAATCCTTCAATGATTTTCATTATGTGTCCTTCCTTATCCTTCTCTTTTCCATGCCCATTGGAGTTCGATCCTTCGACTGCTAGGTTAACATCCTTTCCTTCCTGTTAGTCTTCTATTTCAGGGGTAATATGCATTTTTCCCCACTCCATACTCGACACTGTTTAACTGGAGTCCCGACCTCCGTTG
The DNA here is from genome assembly GCA_009831015.1 of Picea engelmannii. Taxonomy (NCBI): domain Eukaryota; kingdom Viridiplantae; phylum Streptophyta; class Pinopsida; order Pinales; family Pinaceae; genus Picea; species Picea engelmannii. Next base: position 24,258 of record ML843225.1, read on the forward strand.
AACTCTGCACACCCACTGTGAAATTAAATTCGAAGTTTTTCAGGCCATTACTTCTTCCGGAACAATTCATAACATTTATAAGCCAATACGAACAAGAACGAAAGACATTTTGATTCAAATAAGTTTTTTGAGTTCTCGTTCGGCTCTGCAATCTCAGGACTTCATTTTTCAGGTTTTCGAAGCTTTCATTTTCAGCATTTCAGGACTTTCAGGACTTCAGGTTTCGGTCCACGATGATCCAACAGTTAAATATTCATAACCAGAGTCACCCTTTTTGCAACTCGCGATCTCGCGAGTTCGTGAGTCGAAGACCCTCGAATCATTTCCTCTAACCACCGATACTCGAGATGCGACACGGGTATGGATCCCTCCTCGCTAGTGTCTGCTATGTATGACCGTAGTCTAGGACTAAGTGATAGAACTCTTCGCTACTTGCACCTTCGTGAGTTGTGGCGTCCATCCCTGGTACCTCCCTTTCACGAAACCCCGAGAAGCGATGTTGACTTTTCTCCTCTCATTATCGCTACCTCACGACTTTGCTAGTTTCAATGTTGAGCTCCCATGCCCTTATCTCGCGAGTCCCCAAAATCGTGAATTAATTTATTCTCCGGGCCCACAACACAACTGTCTCCCTTCACCACCATGGCATGTGGTACATTTAGGAGGGTCCACGTCTCTTTTAACGACGTCATCGGGTCCCACCACTCTTTCCTGTCTTCTCGACTCGCTGACACGTGGTACACATTCATGTGTCCAAGTCCAATCCAAGCATGGAATCCAACGGTCAGATTCCCTCCTCAGATCAACGACGTAGATCTTTTGGCATTTCGGGGTTTCGGGTGTCGAAAGTTCGTGCATCCACACATCTTGAACTTCCATTTTCCGAAATCCCAAAATCACTGTCTACTAACTTACCTGATCTTACGGTCAAGTTCTCCACGATCTACGGTGTAGATTATTTTCAGGATTTAGGGTTTCGAAGGTGTTCACCTCTTCTCACCTCCCATCTCCCAAAACATCGATTTCTTCCTCACATCTAATGGTCGTTACGGACCCGGAGATTCCCCGAAGGAATCTCATCCGTTCATCGGGACTTAGCCACATGCTAACGTCTCGATATTACGGGTCGAGACTTATCAAGGCGAGAGTCCGAGTTCTTGTCAACAGAACTCCCGAATTCCCGATCCCCGATTTCCTGAAATGGGTAATCTCTCGACACGTGGCCTTCTCAAATCGAATGATCCACAACTGCTCCGGGGTTTCCACCATGGAAAGTCCCGATCCCTTGTTACTAGGACTCTCGATATCACGATTCCCGATTTCCCGAAATGGGAAATCTCACGACACATGGCCTCCGTCATTCGGACGGTCTAGATCTATTCTGGGATTTCGCCCCTATTCACTGGGGTTTTAACCCTTGGATATCTCTTGACAGATCCAATAGCTGTCGGGTTTTCCAGCCGAGATATGACGGCTCAGACGGTTCCTAACTAACTCGGAATTTCGCGTATGGTGATTTCCATACTCATGTGCAATTCCAAAGGGCCTTAACCCCGTGCACACTTTCTAGATCTAACGGTCACGAGGGCTCACCTTCCCTCCCGAATAGATCCTAAAGCTCCTACACTTCCGCTGTGGAGTTCTCTCTCCTTGTGGACTTATACCACACTGGCTGCGATTTCATAACGCCGCTATACCTCCTGAGCTTTAGAAATTCGTCAAGTAACTCCTTGACACTTTGGAACAAAACAGTGTCCGAAATTAGCCTTCCATACCCAATTTCCCCTTGCATTCTCGGTCCAAAGACCGCTCCACTGGCCCATCTAGGCTCAATGTCGAAACCTTGGCTCTGATACCAAACTGTAGCGCACCTTTTCTGCTACTAACCACTTTGTACATAAATCATACAGATGTTATACAAAGTACATGCATTTAAACAAATAAACACATTCAAGCTCAGAGTAAACATATTATCTACTACTATAATTAACAATCCATGGCATTTCATACTAAATCATATACACAGCGGAAATCATGATAACATAAGTAGTAGAGTCATGCAAAATCATGATTAAAACATAAACAAATACTTATCTTTTTAATAATGGTATAATCCACCAACCAAGTGCAGGCCTTCCACAAACCTCCCAGCCTTAGACCACATTGCTCATCAGCTCAGCAGTGGGTCACCCCCGAGATAGGACTAAGCTCCACCCCAAGACAAGGAATCCTAGGCTAGGATGAGGTTATAGAGAAAACAACACATACCATCTGGAAGGGTTCTTCCCAAGATGCCATCTTACGCCCACTACTACCAGACTCTCATTCCCCACATGCTTGTTCCGCCCGGGAGTATACACCTTCACAAGCATAGTCCATCGGTGCTAACCTCCCTCTCTGGGTCTCAGCAACAGGCCGGATCAGGAAGTCTCAGAGCCCGACGCTGGTGCTAGACACTCTCTAGAGGGAACCACTTCCCAACAAACTCTCTCAACTAGATGGAGTTGCTCGCAGGCCTGACAACCTGCCTCTTCTAACCACAACCACCTCCCTCTCCTGGAGTGAGGGCATACACATGCTCAATTACCACCTGCACTGGACAAAAAATCACGCGCAGTCCATATCTGCATGACCACTACAGTCAACCGAGAATACAGACTCAGACTTCTCAAACAATCTCAACAATGGCGGCAAGGTCTCACGGTTTTGATTTTCGGAATTGCGTGACAAGCAATTTCCGCAGGGAATTACACAGACTCTCTGGTGCAGAACGAGAGGATGAACCGAGCTTTTCATAAAGTGAACACAGTCTTATCGGCTCTCAGAACAAAGGGTGTACACGGATTTGCAGAGACAAACACATGCTTTTTTTCCCCATTTCAGAATTGCACAAGGGTCTCTTGCAGAGGTCACACGGTTCATGCTCAGGACAGTCCAGGTTCGAATGAAGGAGGAGGAACCTTTCTCATGGCTCACCCTAGAGGTTTATTCACATGCGTCAGGGTTGACACTTGTCACCCATGGAACTGCATGCGTTCCACCAGCACGCATCACCCTTGTACGTCCTCCCTTGCCAAAACTTAGGATAAAACACAAAATGCACATGTCTTTCTGGAATAATATTAAAATATTATTCCCAGGCTTAAGCCCCCTAGGCTTAGCCCCCAGGCTCAACACTTAGCCCCTTTCCCACCTTCCAGCCCCTAATTCCTTGCCCACTCTGTGGATGCTCAGTCCCCCTTCACTCATTCATCGTGGTCGGTCTGCACCTGGCGGTGTTTATATTTTATTAAATGTTTTGCATACATACAAGTACAACAACAGGCTCCTTGCCTTCAACACTTAGGCTCCCTGGCCTAAAAAACACATAAGTCTCCAGCTTATAAGAACTTGGCTCACTAGCCTATAAAACATAATCACAATTCCTTTCAGAACTTGGTTTACAACGAGGCTCGACCTTGGGGACACTACAAACATCCTCAGCCCTAAACCAACAGGCCAGGCCATGCCACCGAATAACCTTTATTCTTTGATACCAATTTGTGACTTCTTCAACCCTAAACCAACAAGCCATTCCATGCCACCGAATAACCTTTACGCTCTGATACCAATTTGTAACATCCCCAACCACCAACATGCCGAGCAACGTCACTACAAAATTTCACTGCAATACCATTTTGTGGCAGCCCCGACCACCCAGGCTGGGCCATGTAACACCAACAGACTGCTAGGCTCTGATAGGAGGTTAATTGTTCATCCTGAAGTACATATATATTACATGCATTTCTAATGAAATAAAAAACAATAAAATATACTACTATTATACTAACTCATGCGAAATTGACCATAAATCATACATGAAACGAAAACACATGATAACATTGTAAGAATCATAGACATGCACAACATACATCATTAAACACATAATTGATACTTATATTTGGATTGTGAAGACCACTGACTACGTGCAGACCTTCCACGAACCTCCCAGCCTTAGGCCACACTATTCATTACTCTCTACAGTGGGTCACCCCCGAGATGGGACTAAACTCCATCGGGCAAGGGATTCTTAGGCTTGGCAAGGCTAACATGAATTTCACACAGTTCAATAGGAAGGATTCTCTTAGAAGCCACTTACGCCCACTATTGATAGACTCCCATTCTCCACATGCCCGTCCCACCCCAGGAGTACACCTTCATCGTCACACAGTTCATCGACTGCTCCACCTCCCTTCTGGGGCTTCAACAACAGGCCAGACAGGAACTCTCAGAGCTCTGTAGCTATTACTGGACTCCCTCCAGGAGCATTCACTTCCTCAACACACTCTCTCACCTGGAGAGATTTTCTCACAGGCCTGACAACCTGCCTCTTCAATCTACGGTCCTGCCAACCCGCCTTTACAAACCACATGCCTGGCAACCTATTTCTTCTATCTAGCTCCTAAGACAAATGGGTAGGGGAAAAGGAAACAACATAACTCGGGTAAAGAAAAGTATGACTCAACAAAATACCAGTGCACACAAGTTACAAAGGTTCACGATGGCCATGAGTTCAACAATGGTGGAAATGGATGGTTGTGTGCTTGCTCAGTGCGTGAGTGAACTTGTCAGGATAAAGGTGGCCGACTGGTCAGAGAATGGAGATAATGGTGAGAGCGTGAGAGCCAACTGTGTGTCCCCCCCAACCTCCGTGAGTGCCCCCCCGACAAATAACAATAATTCCCACTTAAAAATGCATGTGCCTGAGCTGACACATGTCGCTCATGAAGCACGCTCCTTTCCATTTGGAAGTCATTCCCTCTTCCCAAAGGAACTTAAGATATAATCATATCCTTCTATCAACATTTAGAATAATAATAAATTATTCTTGGACTTAAGATCTTATGCTTAGTCCCTATTTCCAGCCTCTCAACCCCCTCTCCCATTACCCAACCTAGTGGAACTTAGTCCCCCATACTCTTTCTTCATGTTCGGTCTACACGCAGTGTTATTTTTATATTAATAATACAAATATTTACATGTACAAACCAATCTCCTGGCCTTTAACACCTAGGATCTATGACCTAATAAACACATACGCCTATCAAATTATAATTTCTTGGCTCACGATCCTACAAAACATGTTACAATTCATAAATACAACTGGGGCTCGTGCTTGGGGATATTACAAATAGCCTCCCCATTGACTAAGTCAATATTAATGTAAGGATCTCCCTTGCAATTGACTATGGATAAAATACCAATCCTCCTCTAAGTTTATCCCGAAATATAATATTACTACAATAACAACCCTCAATCATATCACCTAAAGTATAATCCCAACCATAAATAGGTGAACACGAATCAAGGTTTTCACGTGCAATTTCTTCATGTCTTCAACCCATTGGTCTATGTGTGCTTTCGTAATTTATTTCTTCAATGAATGGAATCTCATCACCATTGTGTGGAAATTTTAGTAATGAATACTTTCTCATTTGCAGTCTGTAGGATGGACCCAATAATGACAACTACAAATGTTTTTCTTCTTTCATTTTCTAATCCAACCTATTGAGAAATTGTCATGCTGTCCAAGGAGCCCTTCTCTCTACATCAATTTTAACTTGATGAATTCCATGTCCTCTCTCCTTGGCTCCCATTCTCAAACCACTCTCATGAGAGAGTCTAGGTCTACCTAAGATCTGATACCATGTTAAAAGTTTACACTTATTGAAGAGAGATAAATAAAATCATCAAGACTAGATCTAACATGGGAACCCAAACTTGACAATGCCACAAAAATATATCTTCATTGCCATTGGCCAATATGGTTAAGACAATGGCCAATCAGGGCAACAATGACTACTCAAGGTTCTTTACAATGGACATAATAAGCTAGTGAAATATGGTTCTTTCACATGAATACCCAAAGCTAAAACCATGTGCTACTATAAACCGTTTATGGTAAACCCACGCTTAATCAATTCAAGATTAACCTATTTACTACTACAAATGTATGAGAAAATGCCAAATATTTAAACATAAGAAAATTCTCTAAATAAAAATTAAGAATGTATTCTCTTGGAATGGTTCACACATATACACTCTAGTTACTATATTCAAAATATTCCAAACATATTATTTTCAACTTGTTAACTAGTAGTTTGATTCTTTTTCAACTCAAAATAGTTGAACATAACATAATAACTAAAACTACATCCACAAATTATTTGTTGATGAAGAGCTTGGTGAATTTTACATCCATGGGTTGATCCAAAGTGGTACGATTAGTGAATCCATGATCTGAGTTAGATAAAGGAGAGTAATTCTTTAACATTGTTACCCCCTCACACCTAGGGTTAACTGGAGGACAATTTTTTCTCCATGATTCACATTACAGACAATAGTTTCGACGATGACAATTCAGATTCTCCACAAATAGTTTCCCATAGACTCCTCCCATTATATGCTCAACTCACTCACATCATATGGCATGATGCATTACACATTGAGTTACCTTGTTCTAATGCTTCATATCGAGTGATAATGCCAATGTTTTGGGCATGAAAATAGTGATCATGGGTTCAATTGGATTATGAATCATGATGCTTTGAATTTTTATGTTTTTCTTTGATTCACCTTGGTGGTCATCATCTTCTTTCAGTAAAGTGTTGCCACTCTTGGTCAAAGTTGTACTACTGGTTGGCCTTAATAGGGGTAATGTGTCCATATCCCAGTCCATACGTTACACACTCCATCTATCCCCTCTCCGTTATCCTATATTTTGGGTTGGTTGTCATATGTCACCTATAAAGGTTCATGTCTCATAATGATCCTCATGAGAAGAAGGATATATAATGCTTAAGGTTGATGTAGCTTGATAAAAAAATGATATAGAAATAGCAAATTCTATAATTCAAAATGAAAAGAAAATAAATGAGAAAGAAAAGCAAAGTCTAAAAAACCAAGAAATAAAGTGAAGCATGAGCTCTACCCCCTTGCTAAGAGGCCATCACCCCAAGTCCTATGCAATGAATGCATACCTAAATGAAGGTCTTAGCAATTGAAAATCAAAATCCAAAAGAGTTTGATTGACTAAGGAAAAAGGAAAATAGGGGTTTGGAAAGATATAGTGACAAGGAAAGGGAAACTCATTGCTTAAACACTCTCTCATACAAAATCACTCATAAGGATGACTATCATACATAAAATTTCATGACTGTGCCACCACCCATGAAGTAAACCACGAACCATAATATATGCCATTACACATGCTCCTTTATGGGTTTCTTGGGACATACTTATTATCCTGGGTATTGGCACACCTAATAGGGGGTAATAATGATCCTCTCATACCTAAAACTTGACAAATTGTATAACTTTGTAAGATAGTGTGGAGTTTGAAGAGGATACTTGATATGATCTATCTAATGGATTTTGAATTGACATGATTCACTTTATATATTGTGTTTGACTCATGTACACACATCTAGTTTTGATGGTGCATTGGACTACATGAGCCCCTCGAATGATGGATTTTACATAGCCACATACTTGATTGACACTTTGGTCTTTTGGAGGACACTAAGGGGATACTAGCACACTTCATGGAGGTCATTCCCACAACTTGAGAGAGGTCATTCCACACTTTCGGGAGGATTTTGAGCCCTTTGATGACATGGCTCCTTTGATGAGACACCCTAACACACATGAGGTATGATGTGACCCATTTTGATGATCAGACGTTGCACTTTGATGATGTTTTGACACCTCACGATGGGACGTTGGAACTTTTGAGGGGACTGGACCTTTTGATGAGATCTCACACATCTTGGGGGATGATACAACACTTGCAGATGAAATGTTACACCTCTTCATGGAAGCATTTCACTTTTGGAGCCCCTACACTTCATCTTTGAGTGAGCCGTCCACTTATTGATGCCACACATGCCACATGTGTGAGCTTGAGAGAACATTTATGAGGGACGATTTGATGTTTGAGATACTTTACTTCATCTAGGAGGCATTGTTGGGGGTATTAATGACCTATATACTCATGTATCGTGCATATATTATGTCTTAATTCCTTATCTCTAGGGTTTTTGAGAGATAAATGAATTATTTTATGTTTTCAGGGCTTCTATTGGATGAGAAGGATGTTTGATCTTTCATATAAACAAGAGAAGCACTTCTCACTTGTAAATCATTACTATTTGTCTACTACTACTTTCTCTCTTATGAAAAATATTATGGATGGCTAGTTAGAGTGACTTTTGGGAGTGGATTCTTTGTGGATGCCTTTGCTACTTCTTGAATGCTCATTTCTAGAGTTTTGATGGATGAAATATTTCTTGAGCAAGTGGTCTCTTGTTATCTTGTGGTTTTGTTTATGAATGAATGTAAGTGTAATGTTGCTTCTCTAGTGTTGGTTGTATATTCTCTTGGATCTTTCTTGAACAAGCCTTTCTTGTTAAATTTCTTGGAAGGTTACTAGTGAACATCCTTCCCTTGAATTATCTTTGAAGATCTAGTGATATAATAGGAGGATCTTCTAGGGCTAGTAGTGAACAACCCTAGATATCACCCTAGTTCCACTCACTTCGTTTCAAAGGCTTCCTTAATTGATTTAATATGCCCAAAAATATAGTAGACACCAATCATTCTCCCAATAGTCAACCATTAAATTCTAAAATTTACTCTCTTTTAATTGTATTATGATCAAATGAGAGTTTTATAACATAAAATATTCATTTCAACCATAAATAAGTAGGACGTTTTGACTTTTCATGCATTTTATTGACTCAAGTACCATCTTAAACCCTAAACTGCATTGCTGATTTGTATTTTCAGATTTCTAGGCCTAGACGTCTAAGGTTTTAGGGATGTTATATGCATCTTTAATTTATGATTTTGTTGATAAGTAAAACTCTAGTTTAATTCCCTGTTTATCCCTCTTTCTTCATTGGTTTATTACTTGTTCAAGGGATAGTTTATTGCTGTTGTAATAACTTGTATTTTTGTTGTAATTTAATATCTTTCTTTCATGTTTTACAACAACCTTTATCTTTTTCTTATTTTGTAGTGTTTGAGGATCCTCTTGAGCCTAAAATTGACATGGAAAACCTTCTAATTTGACATAGATCACCATCTCTTCAAATATGGAAATTGCACTATCATACCACCTTATCCTTACCATGTTTATATTATCTTATTGGTGGTAGATTGAGCAGCTACCTAGGAGGCCTTAGACTTGATTGTGTCTTACCTGGGTATTCTTAGAGGCTACTAGGGAAGCCTCCCTTGCGTTGGATTTACTCCTTCACTAAAGAGAGGATAGTTGTTGCCTAGGTGATAGTGGTGACATATTCTGATGTTCCACTAGTCTTGATGCCTTGCAGAGGATTTTCACTAAGGTGCTAGATTGTGTGGTAACACACACCACTTCCTTCTTTCATGCACCTACCATACCTTCAATTATAAGCCATACCTTGCATACAACGAGTTCAAATCACTTCTCCAAAATCAAGGGGGGAGTTGCGAAGCAACAAGTGCTTATCTTAGGTTGAGATAATGTAGAAAAAATGTAGTTTATGATCTTGATTGCTAATAAAAAGCTATAAGATAGTTTATATTAGATAATAAGTACTTTGTTGAGTTTTTAAACTTATTTCTAGTAATGTTCCCAATTGCTTAGTATAATCGCCACTTCCAATGCTAAGTCTAAAGATAAAAGCACCATATTAAGTAGCACTGTCAATACCAATCCCAACAGTAAAAAAAATACCAGTGATATTGAGCCAAGTAGCATAATGAATGCTGCTTTATACTATTATAAGAATGAGTGCTGCTTTGTACTATTATAAGGGTTATTCTAAATTTCCCATGTGAAAGCACAACTTATTTCCTTTGGAGTACTCTACTATAGTGTGTTTTCTTTTAATGTGTTTCTATTTCTATCTCATTCCTTGTTATGTTTCTTTGGTTTATTGTTGCTATTATTGCATGCATATTTATAAACTATGCATATGCATTCAAACTATTCATTAACAAACCATACCATATGTACGATGCCTCGGAGAGCACTACGTACTATATTGAGAAACTTAAACTAGTCTTGCCGTGCTCCAATTCAACTAGAGGGTGAATTTATAATTGATTTTCTTGCAGTTCAAAATTGATGCTAAAATTGTAGTTACAACCTATTGTATAGCTAGTATCTGACATCCCCTCTTCTAATCAAATGTGTACCTATACTTTCAAAAAATAAACAAAGATTTAGCATTGTTGATAATCTAAGAAAACAACAAAGAATGGAACTTTAGAGACATTAATTCACAACTCACCCAATCAAACTAATGGATCATGCATGTAAAGAGGCCATTTAGACAACCAATCTCATTTTTTTACAATCTCATTAACTTTGACACGTAGATTATTTACTTTGGAAAAAGTGCATGAGATAGTCCACGTATGGTATAGAAGATTAAGTTTGTATTCAATATTATTTTTTCACGTTTTCCTTGGAAACTCATAAATTGATAAATAGATACAGTGTAAAATTACAAATGCAAAATGCTTAATTCACAAAGATTAATTGGATTACTTTTACACCACGAAGAAGTTGTGTTGGCATAAGTACATTATACTTCACTAGAACAAGTTGTTGGAACTACATGAGTACTACCCCATGGAATAATGTGGCTAATATCATGGAATAATGTGGCTAATAGTGCAACAAGTGTAGACCACCGCATTCTAGTATAAAGTGAGATAGTTCTGCAAAAATTTTCTTCTTTCTTCTTAAACAATAAGATACTTGTGTTCCATCCAAGTCAATAAAAAACCTTTCAGCGTTTCACCTCAAACTACTTATCTCAAGTGACCTCTCTAAACTATAAACAAAGGTTGCACAACATACATAATAGGGCCTATTCATGGGTTTTTTTTTTAGCACAACTTGTTCCTAGCATATGGAAATGTATAAAAGAAGCAAATGAAACAATACTGCATCAACAAATTCAAAACAAGACTAGAAATCACCTTAGCAAGGGCAATTTCGCTATATAGTAGCTAATCATGAATGTAAAAACATGGAATAATAATTTTGGAAACATTAGTTGGAGACACTCTATAGAGATGATTTGATTTTGATTTTGTTCAAGTGAGCTTCCAATATATGGAGTGGTGTGAAAACCATGGGTATTAATTTCATGAATGGATGGATCCCATTTACCAACAATTTGGAATAGGTATTTAGGGATAGAGCCATAACCACATGAATCAGAACAACTTGGAGCAGATGAACACTATTAAGAGAGTCTAAGTTCTAGTCTTGTGCCAATAATGCATTAGCAATGGAATCTAGTAGCTACTGACAAAAGACAAATATCACATAACCATAATACCATCACCAATAACATGTGATTAATGCAAATCACTGCCACATCTCTTGACAACCAAGAACAAGTAGAACTTGTAGGTTTTTCTAATTTTAAATTCACTTACAATACAAAGAATCAGTTGAATCAAGACACACTACAATGATCAACCAAAATATATTAATGAATTTCGATCAATCATGGAGGAAAAGTGTGGAGCGAGGCACCTACAAACCTCGTGGTTGTGACAAATCTCATGGCCATGGGACATAATATATAAAAGGAATTGGCAATGCAATAGATATAAGTGAATGACCCATGTTGTAGGGAAATATCCTTAATGAGTAGGGTTATCTCACCAAAATTCACAAATGACTCTACTAAATGCAATGACATAAAATCAAGAAAAGTAATTGGGATTGTTTAATGAATCCTCTTGATCTCCATGAACAATCCAAGCTTCATTTATCTAATGCTAGATGCTACTCCATATCTGCACACAAAACACGATCCTTCCTCAATTTGATCTAACATGTAATCAAGTAATATAAACTTATAACTAAATAATCCTAATTAATATAAGGTAATCAATTCAACCACAAGTCATTAAACTAAAAGAACATTATTATAATGTTGCATAATGATTTGGATGGGTTGGTGGGGGTAAAAGATAGATCTTTATATATTTTTCGAATGAAAACAACAATAAGCCAATATACCTGATTATCATTGTTGGCACCTTCATCACTTGAGTTTGGGTTTCTCTAGCTTGGACCACTTATCAACTTCAACTCCATTTGCAAGTCCTAGTTTACTTTGGAAGGGAAAATCAAGGAGAGTTTAGGCCCAAATGAAAACCAGAAATTGCGATCACAACTAGGAAGTCCTTATGGTGAAGAAGCTATAAAAACCCTAGGCAGATCCTCCAAACAATTCCTCCAACATGTATGTGCTCTAATTAGTAATTTCCCCCTCTCCCAACACAATATTATTATTTATACAATGAGGAAGTGATTTAGGGCATTGGGGATGGATATTAGAGTTGTACAAGTGTATGACCTCTTTGATCTCTACCCACGATTGAGAATTTTATGCATTTATTATTTTTGGGCAATTTTGGAGGTGCTCATAGGTTGCACAAAGGAAACTAGTGAGTTTTCAAAAGAAAACTCACATGCATCAAGTTTTGGGCTCAAAAATATATAAAGGAAATGGAGAAATGATGGAAGGATCATGAGTAAGTGGCCAATAAAGAATTATTGGTTAAGGTGACCAAATATAGTTATAACAAATGCCCCTATTGTATGAGGTTAGAAGGGAAGTTGATGGTTGAAATACATTATAAAACATAGAGGAAGTTGACGAGTGAACCTGAGTGGAGTTCATCAACCCAAGGATCTAAAAGGTACCTGTAAACAAAAACTAAAATTTCACATTACTCTCTTTCATAAGGTGGGCATACCCATTCTTAGGTGGAAAAAATGAATGACTACCAAATCAAGTATATTGCAGATCCATGAAGTATATATAGTGCAATAACATGGCCATAAAAGAATACATAGTGTATCCATGTCAAAATGGTATCATAGTTATGCAGAGATACAAAGTGGATGTACGTCTCCAAAACCATTAGGAGAAGAACTAGAACACATAAGAGTACAAAATTGGTTCTCCATAAGTACTAATGCAATATAAGTAGGTGGTACTATATAAATAACTCAGGTAGTAGCATCACAAGGAAAATATTACTACATCTGAAGGTATTCAACCAAATTTTCCATAAGTACGAATCTATACCATATGAATAAATTATTTGAATTTGAGCACGAGAGAAACCATTTGATCATCCGTCATTGATGGATACCACTGTAAAAAATTAGGTAGCCCACCAATAATGATACTAGGTACCAAGGTACCTAGTAAATTCTAGCAAGTGCGAATAGGTGTACTGACCTCAGACACTTGTAGAATCAATCAAGTAGGGATCATTGAGGTATACCCGCTATCAAGTGTGAGAGAACCTACCACTAATGAATGCAAGATCTAAGGTACTTAAAGGCCTCTAGACCTGAATTACCTTCCTTCCTCCCACTATTCCTTCATGATTTCATGGTAGTTGTTCTCTTCAACACACTATTAGACCTAGTTTTTTTCCATATATTCCTTGACTCTTACAATTATATGTGTAGAATGTTGACTTCATATGATGCATTAGGCATTGTTTGACATTATTCACCTTGTATCCATGTTGGTGTGCTTGATGAGCAACCTAATTACGTTGGAGGAAGGGTGGACCTTTAATTTGGATTCTATTTTATGGAGTTGGGAACTGATGATGTTTCAATTCATAATAGCCTCCTTAATACCTGCCTAATTTCGTTTATCACACATTGAACTTCCCGTTTCTTCCTCATACACCTTAAAGAGCTCAACATACTTGTAAGGAATACGAAGACTAATTTTACTGACAATATTGGCTTAAGTACTCATGGTTCCTTCTTTTTCCTTAACTTTAATGGTGGTTGTGGCTTTTTCCTTCACCTATGTAGCATGGATTATTGGATTTGATTTTCTTTCTTTGTATCCATTGGGTATTTTGTCATTATTCACTAGAAATAACACAAAGATTATCAATATTAGTAATTAACTCAAAATAAATGACTAATATTTATCTTAATGAACTATATTGAAAGCAAAACTTGAAGGCTTACTACAACATTTGTTAGATAAGTGATCGAGTGAGAGCTCTAAGATGAACCTGTGAAGGTGGTCATGGTTATGCTTATGCTATCTATTTAAATGACTCATGGTTATGCTTATGCTATCTATTTAAATGACTTCTCAATTAGCTAGAGTTTGGGAAATAATTTGAAGGAGGGTTTAGGATTTGAATTGTCCACTAAGTGCATAAGCACTTACAAAGAAAATAACACCCCTTACATTCTAAATGCATGAGAAGAATGCCTAATAGAAACCAACATGATTTAGGATTTTTGGATTTAAAATGCCTTTGAAAAGCTTTAAACCAACATGATTTAGGATTTTTGGATTTAAAATGCCTTTGAAAAGCTTTGAAAAGTGGAGGAAATTAGTGAGATATTATGCCATTTGAACCATATTCGTGAGACTTAAGGTTTTTGGATTTAAAATGCCTTTGAAAAGTGGAGGAAATTAGTGAGATATTATACCCTTTGAACCATATTTGTGATGGACCTCTGCGTATA
>ML843225.1:38935-72023 GCA_009831015.1 Picea engelmannii
CTTAATCAATTCAAGATTAACCTATTTACTACTACAAATGTATGAGAAAATGCCAAATATTTAAACATAAGAAAATTCTCTAAATAAAAATTAAGAATGTATTCTCTTGGAATGGTTCACACATATACACTCTAGTTACTATATTCAAAATATTCCAAACATATTATTTTCAACTTGTTAACTAGTAGTTTGATTCTTTTTCAACTCAAAATAGTTGAACATAACATAATAACTAAAACTACATCCACAAATTATTTGTTGATGAAGAGCTTGGTGAATTTTACATCCATGGGTTGATCCAAAGTGGTACGATTAGTGAATCCATGATCTGAGTTAGATAAAGGAGAGTAATTCTTTAACATTGTTACCCCCTCACACCTAGGGTTAACTGGAGGACAATTTTTTCTCCATGATTCACATTACAGACAATAGTTTCGACGATGACAATTCAGATTCTCCACAAATAGTTTCCCATAGACTCCTCCCATTATATGCTCAACTCACTCACATCATATGGCATGATGCATTACACATTGAGTTACCTTGTTCTAATGCTTCATATCGAGTGATAATGCCAATGTTTTGGGCATGAAAATAGTGATCATGGGTTCAATTGGATTATGAATCATGATGCTTTGAATTTTTATGTTTTTCTTTGATTCACCTTGGTGGTCATCATCTTCTTTCAGTAAAGTGTTGCCACTCTTGGTCAAAGTTGTACTACTGGTTGGCCTTAATAGGGGTAATGTGTCCATATCCCAGTCCATACGTTACACACTCCATCTATCCCCTCTCCGTTATCCTATATTTTGGGTTGGTTGTCATATGTCACCTATAAAGGTTCATGTCTCATAATGATCCTCATGAGAAGAAGGATATATAATGCTTAAGGTTGATGTAGCTTGATAAAAAAATGATATAGAAATAGCAAATTCTATAATTCAAAATGAAAAGAAAATAAATGAGAAAGAAAAGCAAAGTCTAAAAAACCAAGAAATAAAGTGAAGCATGAGCTCTACCCCCTTGCTAAGAGGCCATCACCCCAAGTCCTATGCAATGAATGCATACCTAAATGAAGGTCTTAGCAATTGAAAATCAAAATCCAAAAGAGTTTGATTGACTAAGGAAAAAGGAAAATAGGGGTTTGGAAAGATATAGTGACAAGGAAAGGGAAACTCATTGCTTAAACACTCTCTCATACAAAATCACTCATAAGGATGACTATCATACATAAAATTTCATGACTGTGCCACCACCCATGAAGTAAACCACGAACCATAATATATGCCATTACACATGCTCCTTTATGGGTTTCTTGGGACATACTTATTATCCTGGGTATTGGCACACCTAATAGGGGGTAATAATGATCCTCTCATACCTAAAACTTGACAAATTGTATAACTTTGTAAGATAGTGTGGAGTTTGAAGAGGATACTTGATATGATCTATCTAATGGATTTTGAATTGACATGATTCACTTTATATATTGTGTTTGACTCATGTACACACATCTAGTTTTGATGGTGCATTGGACTACATGAGCCCCTCGAATGATGGATTTTACATAGCCACATACTTGATTGACACTTTGGTCTTTTGGAGGACACTAAGGGGATACTAGCACACTTCATGGAGGTCATTCCCACAACTTGAGAGAGGTCATTCCACACTTTCGGGAGGATTTTGAGCCCTTTGATGACATGGCTCCTTTGATGAGACACCCTAACACACATGAGGTATGATGTGACCCATTTTGATGATCAGACGTTGCACTTTGATGATGTTTTGACACCTCACGATGGGACGTTGGAACTTTTGAGGGGACTGGACCTTTTGATGAGATCTCACACATCTTGGGGGATGATACAACACTTGCAGATGAAATGTTACACCTCTTCATGGAAGCATTTCACTTTTGGAGCCCCTACACTTCATCTTTGAGTGAGCCGTCCACTTATTGATGCCACACATGCCACATGTGTGAGCTTGAGAGAACATTTATGAGGGACGATTTGATGTTTGAGATACTTTACTTCATCTAGGAGGCATTGTTGGGGGTATTAATGACCTATATACTCATGTATCGTGCATATATTATGTCTTAATTCCTTATCTCTAGGGTTTTTGAGAGATAAATGAATTATTTTATGTTTTCAGGGCTTCTATTGGATGAGAAGGATGTTTGATCTTTCATATAAACAAGAGAAGCACTTCTCACTTGTAAATCATTACTATTTGTCTACTACTACTTTCTCTCTTATGAAAAATATTATGGATGGCTAGTTAGAGTGACTTTTGGGAGTGGATTCTTTGTGGATGCCTTTGCTACTTCTTGAATGCTCATTTCTAGAGTTTTGATGGATGAAATATTTCTTGAGCAAGTGGTCTCTTGTTATCTTGTGGTTTTGTTTATGAATGAATGTAAGTGTAATGTTGCTTCTCTAGTGTTGGTTGTATATTCTCTTGGATCTTTCTTGAACAAGCCTTTCTTGTTAAATTTCTTGGAAGGTTACTAGTGAACATCCTTCCCTTGAATTATCTTTGAAGATCTAGTGATATAATAGGAGGATCTTCTAGGGCTAGTAGTGAACAACCCTAGATATCACCCTAGTTCCACTCACTTCGTTTCAAAGGCTTCCTTAATTGATTTAATATGCCCAAAAATATAGTAGACACCAATCATTCTCCCAATAGTCAACCATTAAATTCTAAAATTTACTCTCTTTTAATTGTATTATGATCAAATGAGAGTTTTATAACATAAAATATTCATTTCAACCATAAATAAGTAGGACGTTTTGACTTTTCATGCATTTTATTGACTCAAGTACCATCTTAAACCCTAAACTGCATTGCTGATTTGTATTTTCAGATTTCTAGGCCTAGACGTCTAAGGTTTTAGGGATGTTATATGCATCTTTAATTTATGATTTTGTTGATAAGTAAAACTCTAGTTTAATTCCCTGTTTATCCCTCTTTCTTCATTGGTTTATTACTTGTTCAAGGGATAGTTTATTGCTGTTGTAATAACTTGTATTTTTGTTGTAATTTAATATCTTTCTTTCATGTTTTACAACAACCTTTATCTTTTTCTTATTTTGTAGTGTTTGAGGATCCTCTTGAGCCTAAAATTGACATGGAAAACCTTCTAATTTGACATAGATCACCATCTCTTCAAATATGGAAATTGCACTATCATACCACCTTATCCTTACCATGTTTATATTATCTTATTGGTGGTAGATTGAGCAGCTACCTAGGAGGCCTTAGACTTGATTGTGTCTTACCTGGGTATTCTTAGAGGCTACTAGGGAAGCCTCCCTTGCGTTGGATTTACTCCTTCACTAAAGAGAGGATAGTTGTTGCCTAGGTGATAGTGGTGACATATTCTGATGTTCCACTAGTCTTGATGCCTTGCAGAGGATTTTCACTAAGGTGCTAGATTGTGTGGTAACACACACCACTTCCTTCTTTCATGCACCTACCATACCTTCAATTATAAGCCATACCTTGCATACAACGAGTTCAAATCACTTCTCCAAAATCAAGGGGGGAGTTGCGAAGCAACAAGTGCTTATCTTAGGTTGAGATAATGTAGAAAAAATGTAGTTTATGATCTTGATTGCTAATAAAAAGCTATAAGATAGTTTATATTAGATAATAAGTACTTTGTTGAGTTTTTAAACTTATTTCTAGTAATGTTCCCAATTGCTTAGTATAATCGCCACTTCCAATGCTAAGTCTAAAGATAAAAGCACCATATTAAGTAGCACTGTCAATACCAATCCCAACAGTAAAAAAAATACCAGTGATATTGAGCCAAGTAGCATAATGAATGCTGCTTTATACTATTATAAGAATGAGTGCTGCTTTGTACTATTATAAGGGTTATTCTAAATTTCCCATGTGAAAGCACAACTTATTTCCTTTGGAGTACTCTACTATAGTGTGTTTTCTTTTAATGTGTTTCTATTTCTATCTCATTCCTTGTTATGTTTCTTTGGTTTATTGTTGCTATTATTGCATGCATATTTATAAACTATGCATATGCATTCAAACTATTCATTAACAAACCATACCATATGTACGATGCCTCGGAGAGCACTACGTACTATATTGAGAAACTTAAACTAGTCTTGCCGTGCTCCAATTCAACTAGAGGGTGAATTTATAATTGATTTTCTTGCAGTTCAAAATTGATGCTAAAATTGTAGTTACAACCTATTGTATAGCTAGTATCTGACATCCCCTCTTCTAATCAAATGTGTACCTATACTTTCAAAAAATAAACAAAGATTTAGCATTGTTGATAATCTAAGAAAACAACAAAGAATGGAACTTTAGAGACATTAATTCACAACTCACCCAATCAAACTAATGGATCATGCATGTAAAGAGGCCATTTAGACAACCAATCTCATTTTTTTACAATCTCATTAACTTTGACACGTAGATTATTTACTTTGGAAAAAGTGCATGAGATAGTCCACGTATGGTATAGAAGATTAAGTTTGTATTCAATATTATTTTTTCACGTTTTCCTTGGAAACTCATAAATTGATAAATAGATACAGTGTAAAATTACAAATGCAAAATGCTTAATTCACAAAGATTAATTGGATTACTTTTACACCACGAAGAAGTTGTGTTGGCATAAGTACATTATACTTCACTAGAACAAGTTGTTGGAACTACATGAGTACTACCCCATGGAATAATGTGGCTAATATCATGGAATAATGTGGCTAATAGTGCAACAAGTGTAGACCACCGCATTCTAGTATAAAGTGAGATAGTTCTGCAAAAATTTTCTTCTTTCTTCTTAAACAATAAGATACTTGTGTTCCATCCAAGTCAATAAAAAACCTTTCAGCGTTTCACCTCAAACTACTTATCTCAAGTGACCTCTCTAAACTATAAACAAAGGTTGCACAACATACATAATAGGGCCTATTCATGGGTTTTTTTTTTAGCACAACTTGTTCCTAGCATATGGAAATGTATAAAAGAAGCAAATGAAACAATACTGCATCAACAAATTCAAAACAAGACTAGAAATCACCTTAGCAAGGGCAATTTCGCTATATAGTAGCTAATCATGAATGTAAAAACATGGAATAATAATTTTGGAAACATTAGTTGGAGACACTCTATAGAGATGATTTGATTTTGATTTTGTTCAAGTGAGCTTCCAATATATGGAGTGGTGTGAAAACCATGGGTATTAATTTCATGAATGGATGGATCCCATTTACCAACAATTTGGAATAGGTATTTAGGGATAGAGCCATAACCACATGAATCAGAACAACTTGGAGCAGATGAACACTATTAAGAGAGTCTAAGTTCTAGTCTTGTGCCAATAATGCATTAGCAATGGAATCTAGTAGCTACTGACAAAAGACAAATATCACATAACCATAATACCATCACCAATAACATGTGATTAATGCAAATCACTGCCACATCTCTTGACAACCAAGAACAAGTAGAACTTGTAGGTTTTTCTAATTTTAAATTCACTTACAATACAAAGAATCAGTTGAATCAAGACACACTACAATGATCAACCAAAATATATTAATGAATTTCGATCAATCATGGAGGAAAAGTGTGGAGCGAGGCACCTACAAACCTCGTGGTTGTGACAAATCTCATGGCCATGGGACATAATATATAAAAGGAATTGGCAATGCAATAGATATAAGTGAATGACCCATGTTGTAGGGAAATATCCTTAATGAGTAGGGTTATCTCACCAAAATTCACAAATGACTCTACTAAATGCAATGACATAAAATCAAGAAAAGTAATTGGGATTGTTTAATGAATCCTCTTGATCTCCATGAACAATCCAAGCTTCATTTATCTAATGCTAGATGCTACTCCATATCTGCACACAAAACACGATCCTTCCTCAATTTGATCTAACATGTAATCAAGTAATATAAACTTATAACTAAATAATCCTAATTAATATAAGGTAATCAATTCAACCACAAGTCATTAAACTAAAAGAACATTATTATAATGTTGCATAATGATTTGGATGGGTTGGTGGGGGTAAAAGATAGATCTTTATATATTTTTCGAATGAAAACAACAATAAGCCAATATACCTGATTATCATTGTTGGCACCTTCATCACTTGAGTTTGGGTTTCTCTAGCTTGGACCACTTATCAACTTCAACTCCATTTGCAAGTCCTAGTTTACTTTGGAAGGGAAAATCAAGGAGAGTTTAGGCCCAAATGAAAACCAGAAATTGCGATCACAACTAGGAAGTCCTTATGGTGAAGAAGCTATAAAAACCCTAGGCAGATCCTCCAAACAATTCCTCCAACATGTATGTGCTCTAATTAGTAATTTCCCCCTCTCCCAACACAATATTATTATTTATACAATGAGGAAGTGATTTAGGGCATTGGGGATGGATATTAGAGTTGTACAAGTGTATGACCTCTTTGATCTCTACCCACGATTGAGAATTTTATGCATTTATTATTTTTGGGCAATTTTGGAGGTGCTCATAGGTTGCACAAAGGAAACTAGTGAGTTTTCAAAAGAAAACTCACATGCATCAAGTTTTGGGCTCAAAAATATATAAAGGAAATGGAGAAATGATGGAAGGATCATGAGTAAGTGGCCAATAAAGAATTATTGGTTAAGGTGACCAAATATAGTTATAACAAATGCCCCTATTGTATGAGGTTAGAAGGGAAGTTGATGGTTGAAATACATTATAAAACATAGAGGAAGTTGACGAGTGAACCTGAGTGGAGTTCATCAACCCAAGGATCTAAAAGGTACCTGTAAACAAAAACTAAAATTTCACATTACTCTCTTTCATAAGGTGGGCATACCCATTCTTAGGTGGAAAAAATGAATGACTACCAAATCAAGTATATTGCAGATCCATGAAGTATATATAGTGCAATAACATGGCCATAAAAGAATACATAGTGTATCCATGTCAAAATGGTATCATAGTTATGCAGAGATACAAAGTGGATGTACGTCTCCAAAACCATTAGGAGAAGAACTAGAACACATAAGAGTACAAAATTGGTTCTCCATAAGTACTAATGCAATATAAGTAGGTGGTACTATATAAATAACTCAGGTAGTAGCATCACAAGGAAAATATTACTACATCTGAAGGTATTCAACCAAATTTTCCATAAGTACGAATCTATACCATATGAATAAATTATTTGAATTTGAGCACGAGAGAAACCATTTGATCATCCGTCATTGATGGATACCACTGTAAAAAATTAGGTAGCCCACCAATAATGATACTAGGTACCAAGGTACCTAGTAAATTCTAGCAAGTGCGAATAGGTGTACTGACCTCAGACACTTGTAGAATCAATCAAGTAGGGATCATTGAGGTATACCCGCTATCAAGTGTGAGAGAACCTACCACTAATGAATGCAAGATCTAAGGTACTTAAAGGCCTCTAGACCTGAATTACCTTCCTTCCTCCCACTATTCCTTCATGATTTCATGGTAGTTGTTCTCTTCAACACACTATTAGACCTAGTTTTTTTCCATATATTCCTTGACTCTTACAATTATATGTGTAGAATGTTGACTTCATATGATGCATTAGGCATTGTTTGACATTATTCACCTTGTATCCATGTTGGTGTGCTTGATGAGCAACCTAATTACGTTGGAGGAAGGGTGGACCTTTAATTTGGATTCTATTTTATGGAGTTGGGAACTGATGATGTTTCAATTCATAATAGCCTCCTTAATACCTGCCTAATTTCGTTTATCACACATTGAACTTCCCGTTTCTTCCTCATACACCTTAAAGAGCTCAACATACTTGTAAGGAATACGAAGACTAATTTTACTGACAATATTGGCTTAAGTACTCATGGTTCCTTCTTTTTCCTTAACTTTAATGGTGGTTGTGGCTTTTTCCTTCACCTATGTAGCATGGATTATTGGATTTGATTTTCTTTCTTTGTATCCATTGGGTATTTTGTCATTATTCACTAGAAATAACACAAAGATTATCAATATTAGTAATTAACTCAAAATAAATGACTAATATTTATCTTAATGAACTATATTGAAAGCAAAACTTGAAGGCTTACTACAACATTTGTTAGATAAGTGATCGAGTGAGAGCTCTAAGATGAACCTGTGAAGGTGGTCATGGTTATGCTTATGCTATCTATTTAAATGACTCATGGTTATGCTTATGCTATCTATTTAAATGACTTCTCAATTAGCTAGAGTTTGGGAAATAATTTGAAGGAGGGTTTAGGATTTGAATTGTCCACTAAGTGCATAAGCACTTACAAAGAAAATAACACCCCTTACATTCTAAATGCATGAGAAGAATGCCTAATAGAAACCAACATGATTTAGGATTTTTGGATTTAAAATGCCTTTGAAAAGCTTTAAACCAACATGATTTAGGATTTTTGGATTTAAAATGCCTTTGAAAAGCTTTGAAAAGTGGAGGAAATTAGTGAGATATTATGCCATTTGAACCATATTCGTGAGACTTAAGGTTTTTGGATTTAAAATGCCTTTGAAAAGTGGAGGAAATTAGTGAGATATTATACCCTTTGAACCATATTTGTGATGGACCTCTGCGTATAGGGAAAAATGGTCTTGTCCAAATGGATATTTATGATTTTGAAACAAGTTGGAAGCTATGCAAATCTTTGAAAGATTCCAAGTTTATAATATTTAGAATCTCATTTGCCACATTGAATCAAATAACTTAAATGCCAAATTAATATCTACCATGGGCGGGACGGTGATGATGATGGCATTAAAAAAAAGGCGACTAAGTCATCCAGCCTCAATGCATTTTCAAAAATAAGGAAGGTTTGAAAGTTCATATGGGTCTAAATTAAAAAAAACTCTAAAGCAAATGATAGATCTCCTCTACTGTCGGGTGATTGAGAAACTTTGGGAACTTTCAAATGTTGTTGTCGAGGTTTGGAAAACATGTATCCCTCTATTTTGAAGGTGGCGCCCTCTCACATCATTTTGAAAAATTATTACAAACAAGTCTCCGAGGTGGGACAAGCTCTAGGAGTTTTGAAATATTTGAAGATTTGCAATATTGTAATCGTATTAAAGGTTTTGATAAGATTCAAGGGTTCTACCTTGTCGCGGGCTTCACGGCATTAAATATTTAGAAGGCATTAAATATTTAGAAGGGAGAATTGAAAAAGTTATAAATAACATTCGAACTCATGGTTCAAGTTCCTTCACTTGGAGAATTGGGGTGGGACCCAATTTGCCCTTTTCGTTCAGAGTATCATCAAGTTTGTTTTGAATAACTTAGAAGAAATCATTCAAAATGCTAATGTTGGGTCCACGAACTATTGGGGTTCATGTTAAATTTAGATAGTGGGGTAATACAAAGTGAATTGGGGGCCACCACATCATTAGGAATTGGAGTGATTAGGGATATCAGGGCTATTTCAAAAGCCTATCATCTTACCAATAGAGGGTTTGATAACTTTAGAGAAAGCTTCTCTTATGACTTTGAATCTTCAAGGATGAAAACATTCATTTGGAAGATAGATCTTTTGACATAAGGAATATTTTTTTGAAAAAATTGAAGCTTGGGAATACTTATTAGTTTGAAGAATAAAAAAATGGTAATTAGAAGAGTAACCAAAAAAGGTATCAGATTGTTAAGGACTCAATATGGAGTGAAATCACAAATAATGGTAGAATTCAACATGGCTTTGGGGTGACAAGTGGAAGGACTCTTGATTGTGGATGGTGACATGGCATAATTATCCAAAACTATCACAATGACATGTATGAGTACACACATGTATAAAGTTCCTCTCTTTTTCACAATTTAATTTTTTGCTTCCTAGGTGCAAATGGTATAAACCTTAAGTCCCAATTCCAACAATTAGTGATGATTTACACCATAAAATGACAATGTCTGAGTCTCAACTTACATGGGTTGTCTCTCTATTTACATATGGCCAAATAAGGTGTGCGAGTGCTCATTGGAAAGCCAATGGTAGGAAGGATACGATGGCATAGACAAATTAATTATTGCGACATGGAATGTGGTCCCACTTTCATATTAAATGCATAGTTTCCCTTTGGGAATGGAAAGGCCACAATTTATCCTCTCATAGTTGAGGTTGTCTTACTTTGTTTTAGAGGAGTATAAAGGCAAATTTTCAATACATATACTCTATGGTGGGAATGAATATTATAATCACGTGCAAGATTAAATAAAGGCCTATATTATGGACCATGATTCAAGGACAAATTGACCATTCATTTATTGATTAAACCTGCATGTAATGATCAAACTTGACTATATAAAAATTCATCGATCTTGAAACACCTTATCTACCCATGCTTTTATTGAATGATCATATACTACTTTGTCATAGATGATCCAACTTTCTTATTGTAATATTCCTCATCATCTCTAACTATGTCATGATGATTAGTCCATCATCTCCTATTAGGATGAGAATGTATATGATCAAGGGGTTGGATCCTTGGGGATTTCCCCCCATTTACTATAACACTAGTTCAAGCTTTTGAAGATAATGAAATGTTCAAATGTTCCTCCATCTCTCTTCGTTTTCTATATCTTGATATTACTATCAATAACTATAGTTAGTTAATTTGTTTTCATATGCAACTATGGATGTATCTTCCTCTTCTCTATGGTAAAATTTATGGACTGAACTTGTATTTAGTGCTTCAATGGTGGCAATTGATGCTATACAAATTATATCCCTTTTGTGTCCATTGTATTAGAGTTGCACTGATTTTTTCCATTAATGAGAACATTTTAGGATCTATAGCTCATGATAGAATTGGTCTTTAGTAGACCCTTGTACTTGATTTTGATTACAATATGGAAGTTGTGTATAAATATCCTTCTCTTATGACAATAATAATCTACCTTAATATTGATGATATGATTAACATCCTTGGTCCTCTAGGATTCATTTAAAGTAGGATGCCCTAATGATTTATTCACCACCATTATAGGCCTTGGTTCCAATTGATTTTGACTCCATATCCCAAGTGATTGGCACCAATCATGATAATTTCAACCATCCTTTCTCTCATCATGTTCTTATAATTTTATTGAACTTGTTAAAACCCTAAGTATACTAAGACACACCAAATTTAGATTAAGGAAGACACCCATGAGCTATATAAGAACCAACTACAAGCGAGAGGAGTGCCCATTGTGGTGACAATGGGAAACACTCCCACATCATCATTAAAGTCTTTTTGATTAGTGTCAAGACCTTAGTATTTAGCAGTGCAATTTCAGGGTATAATTGGGGTCATCCTATCTATTAAGAGTACTGTTGTAGGAGTTACGACCATTTTAAGTTTGTGTGTTATTCGACCTTGAAATAGTAATGAAAAAGGAGATCCATTACATATGGATATATTATCCCCTGTCATTGAGAAATATCTTGGTCTATGCAAAACTAATTAGACAAAGCTCCTGAAGAAGGCTTCCTCGAGTATTCCTTAGGATATGAAGAGTATAATCGAGAGTTTTTAACACAATTTTCATAAATGACAAGGAGAATCAAGATCACTCAAACTTTGAAGTAATTTATAGTGAAACATTGTTTATGGTTCACCAATTACACAAACTATAGGAATCATGTCTTTTCTTATCTCAATTATGACAATCACGAGACAATGAATTCATATTCAACTTCAATAAAGGAATTGTATAAGCAATAAATACTCCTAGTTCTATCTAAGTTTGTGAACATAGAAGATTCTATGGTTGTTCCAATTCATATGGGGGAAGAGAAGTTGCCAATTATGGCTTCAACAACTTTTGTTGAGGTTTATAACACATAAGCCATGGTTATCATCATGTTTTTTGCATTGGGCATTATTTTATGATGCCAATTCCAACTATTAAGCTCTATTAGTTCATATTGCACACTCTCATTCAACCCACTTGTCCAGAAAAAAATATTTCAATTTTCACTAGTTTAAAGTTAAGGCTAGCACCAATAAATGGGACCCTAAGTTATGGATGTACCTAGTGGTCTTCTTCACTAGCAACATTGAGGGTAATGTGTTTTGAAGGGGGGTGGTATGTTATGACCCTCTCTAGTAATTTAATAAAATACCTGAAGGTGTATTAGAGTTAAGGTTAACAAATGTATGATGACACATTAATGTAAGGTGAGATAGTCATTAATAAAATACCATTATGTTAGTTATCAAATAAGGTCCAATGATGGTAGATTACAATTAAGGTAGCTAGTGTATCAATAAAAAATGTGTAATTCTCTTGGTACAATTGTTGAATATCTTCTTTTTTGTATTTGAACTTTGACATTGTACTAAGAGGTTACCCCCTTGAAGTGATTAGGAGAGGTTTCCCCTCTCTTAATTAGAGTGGATAATATATTGTACTGCACCAAGAGGCACATTCTACAATGCAAGTAGATGTGTAATGTGCATCACAAAACAATTAACAAAATGATTGTGTTGAGAGACACATTCTACTTCCTAGATAGATGTGTAACATGCATCACCAAATAATAATAATAAAATAATTATTAAAATAAAATAAAATAAAAAATAAAGTCAACAAGCATCGAGAGGGTTCTTCCCTTGAGATGTAAACCTCACATTTTTTCTCTTGAAAAAATCATTTTTTCTTGAGCAATTTTATCCCTCTCGGACCTTGATAGATCCATATTTAAGATCAATATAATCTATTTTTTTTTTTATTGAAA
Organism: Picea engelmannii; assembly: GCA_009831015.1. Classification (NCBI taxonomy): domain Eukaryota; kingdom Viridiplantae; phylum Streptophyta; class Pinopsida; order Pinales; family Pinaceae; genus Picea; species Picea engelmannii. The sequence continues at coordinate 51,694 of ML843225.1, forward strand.
TGATGAAATTGATATTTCATTGTTGTTATGATTTTATGTAATTATGGTTAAAGTGTTTCAAAGATATATTTGGAATCTTTTTTTTCCAAGGAAAACTTCCAGATTTTCCCCCTTTCTTGCATGAAATGTGAATCTATGACCTATGGTCTCCTTATCGACAACATACCTTTGGTGGATGGTTCAACTAATTAACCTAACCCTTGATAATAATATACTTTAGATACTAATAACATTTATCTCACAATTATTATCCATGCAAAATTATTAACAATGCATACCCAACACACATATAATCAAGAATTTGGACTGAAACTCTTTCTTAAAATTATAACCTTAATATGTTTCATTATCTTAATAACCCTTATTATATTACCATGTATTTTTACACTAATTTATAACAACATACATTTTTACATTTTAATTTTTTGACAATGAGAATTGATGTCCAAGATCAAAACATACTTGGGTTCCTTATAATAACATAGTCTTCTTTATTCTTAATCTTGTTTAGTTTTGGGTCTTTCTCAAAAAAAAAATATCTCAAAAAATTTCAAATTTACCCATGTTGAAAACATTTAAATTTAATTGTTAAATAACATTTTTATCCACTTAATCATACATCAATTTTTTTTATTTTTTATTATCTCTTTTTGTTTAATTTTTTTTAACACAAAACATCATATATACAAAGCACAAAACATTTTTTAAAAGGAAACTGAAGCTGTATATATTATATAAAATGCCTTGGTGAAGCAACAACCAAACTTGGAAATTCTTTTATAAAAATGTGGCTTATTGCCATACTGTCAATATCTCTTAGTGCCATGCAAACCGTATATACTACCTTAACAAGCAACCATACTATCTTATTACATAATTTCTTGAAAAATTGTCCTAATAAAAAGATGATTTTGAAATACATTAGTTGAAAGATGCGCCATGATCTTGCACACCTTGCACTCCACTGTGTTGTGGAGAATCTTCATTAGTATCCATGGGAGCCACTTCGAAAACCCCCTTTCCTTTCTTCTAAATTTCCATGACGAGAGGCCGCAAACACTTGGTTGATATTAAGAGATTGCATAGGGTGAAATATCAAAGTTCTTAAAAAATGGCACTCTGTTTCCAAACCTTCAATACGCTGATTAAAGGACTGCTCCAGGTTCCCTACTTTTTCAGATAGATGGCGAAGAGAAGAAAATTTTCCTATGAAATCTCTTCATGGTGATGAAGAATCTGCTTGAGTTCCCTTCTAAAGATATCCTTTCTTTGAACAAGGTGCTTCCCACAACTATTTTTATATTCAAACCAATATCTCCCGGATACAGTGTAGATTGACTTGGATATAATGGGAACAAGAGGAAAAATGACCCCAACTGGACACAACCTTCCTTTAGACATGTTTCATAGAGTTATATTCATTTCATTATGGTGGTTTATGTTATAAAAATAAACAAAATTCCAAATGAACCTTCTTGCTTTGTGAAAACACACAAGGTAAACAGAGTGAGGATTTTGAAAATAAGCAGAGTCAAGAACAACCTCACCAATAATCTGAGAAGAGAGAACTAGAAAAACATAATAGAGAACAAGATCCTCCAACAAACCAAACCTCAAACCCTTAGCATCCCTTAAAGAAACATTCATAAAAAATCACAATGTAAAGACATCCAGAATCCAAAAAGGAATATCACCAGATATAAGCTTTGTATCTCTAAACTCTACAAGCTAACCGAACTCAAAGAGTGTCGAAATAGAAGGAAATCCACCCTCCAAATATTCTCCTTCCCAGATGAAGAAAAAAAGGAAATCTCCCATAAAACTAATACTAAGGTAATTATCAGGGCTACTGATAGTTAACCCAACAATCCAGAAAGAAGCTATATTTTTGAAATCTAATTCATAAAATTTGCAATCCCGGATATGAAGAAGAAAACAAGTAATAGAACTATTTACCAGACAAGACCCGGATGGTAGAGGAGACACCTCCAACATTGGACTCCCTTCAATCCAACCTTCATCTACCTTGCACTTCTCCACTTCCAAAACACCACACTAGGAATCAGAGGAACCTCCAACAATGAATACAATGAATGACAAAGTGCTAGGAAATCCTAACCCACAAAAGTGACCATAAATGTAAACCATGCAAACAACTTGAAGTTTGTGTAAAGGACAATTAGCCACATGAACAATCCTATGCACCAACTGCTATTTAAAATTCATAATTAATATACCTATTTAGTTAAGGGATGTGCTCATAACCTTTCTCCATTTATAATAATAACACCCTCTCTAAGCGATGAACCTTTCTTATCCCATTGATCAACGTGGCTATTTAGTTCATGTTTGATGTGCAAGAACTTGTATTCATTGAACTCCTTAAGGAGACTAAGGGCCCGAGAAATTGCACCAGGAATGGCTTTAATTCCAATTTCTTTGTGATTAACAAGAGCCTTTATCACTATCATAGTGTCCCTAATTATGATCAACTTCCGAAGACCTCTATGTTTTGAAATTTTGACTCCTTTCCACAATGCGTATGTCTTGAAAACATTGTTGGTAGTATTCCCTAATCCCAAGCATATTGAACAATAACATTTCCTCTGGGATCACATAATATCCCCCCACACCCTGAGTTGTTCCAAGATGCTCCATCAAAGAATAAAGTGTTGGCTTGATGCTGCAAGAGCCAATCCTTAAAATCACCTTTTGATAACCTTATCACGCAACTAGGAGTTTAAGAGCTTATTTTAATGGGGGATTGTGTAGGTACTAGATTAAAAATATCCATTCATCTGTGCTCATAATCATCTAATCCTTTATCCCATCCACTTATTATATACTATACATACTCTACTAATAATGAAAGGGCCTTAATTGTCGTCTGTATGGAATGTCTTAATTCCTCCTAGAAAATTGCTTTGTTCCCATAAACACTGACAAATGTAATTAGGAAGGGATTCCCAACAACGTTTGAATTGAGATTTTTTTTTATTGAAACCTCCTCGGTATTTTTTCCACCATTGTACAAAGAATTCTTAGCATGAATTGTGCCAATCAAATATGTGAGCCAAGCAACCTAAAACTATTGACCATATTTCCTTCGCATAACATCAGTCCACAAAAAAGATGATGTGAAGATTCCTCCTAGGACTGAGAAAGAGCACATCGTGAAGGCCCTACAATTCCATGATTACATAGATTTTCAGAGGTTAGAACTTTCCTATGAGAAATCAACCAACAAAACAAGTTAATTTTTGGAAGACCATCATTATTCCAAACAGAGGCTAATAAACTAGAGCACTGGAAGAGATGGAAGCTTCAAGCATAATTTGATACCCCTTTTCATAGTGTATATGGAGTATATCCGGCCACGAGAGTCCCCCCCACCTTTAATTTCATGGACCATAATTGTGTAGAGATGATAATAGAGAGTTGTATAATGGCACCAAAGGATTTGGTAAGGGAAACCATCTCCACCCCAACCAGTTCGATGTGGAATAGCTCCATTCAAAAATATAAAAAATAAACTTGTACTTATGATCCACCATCCACCCTCGTAAGGGTTCCAATTACTGTCACCGAGTAATACTGTCTCTAGTCATTATGCGATCTTCCCATATTTGAACACACCGACCATTACTAGGGTTCCTGGACAATTGATCACATAAATGTTTTTTGACATCAATTGAAAGTTTGAATATGTGGTATTTGATTGAAACTTTAGGAGGTTTGTTTAAACATAAGAGGTTGGGATCAAATAAATAATTTTTCACAAATGCTCTCTTCCAGGAGGCATTTTTCCCTGAAACTAGAAGCCACGACATTTTCTCCCCCATTTCTCTGTTCATGATTTCCTGGCTTTGAATTCCTAACCCACCTCTAATTTTAAAGCTGATAACTTGATTCCAGTTCAGTAAATGGAATTTCTTTTGATTGGATTTTCCTCCATGCCATAGAAATTCCCTAAGTTTCATAGAGATTTTATTTGTAATCCCTTTAGGGGCTAGTAAGGAAAATAATTGATAAATTGGGAGGGTGGATAAAACATATTTTAAAAGAAGAATTATGCCTAATATATTTAGCCATTGTGAACCCCACTTACTGAAATTTTGGTTGATTTTTTCAATAATTGGAAGCCAGTTTGGAATTTCTCATGGAAATTAGAATTCCTAGGTAGCGAAAGGAGAACCATTTTTTTGCCATAAGGAATTGATTTTTTTTTTAAAATTACACCCAACTCGTGAGGAGAAATGTTCCATCCTATAATTTGAAATTTTCTATTATTCAATACTCCTCCCGAGGCACTGATAAATGAGTCCACAATTGTTTTGAACCTAGTACCTATGATAGCTGAAGCCCCACCCATCAAAAGGGTATCATCTGCAAATTGAGAATGGTTAATATTTTTGACTCCATGAGTTATTTGCAAGCCAAGTAGATTCCTAGCCAACCTTTCCTATTCTAATTTCTTGCTTAAAGTTTCTAATATAACGATGAAAAAGAGAGAGGATAAAGTGGCTGTCCTTGAATAATACCTCTGCTGATTTGAAAGAATCCAGTTGGTCTACCATTCACCAAAGGAGCGATCCAAGGCCCACTAATGCAAGAAGAAACCCATTTTGTGAACTGTTTATTAAATCCAAAGCGCTCTAAAACTTGAAACAAGAAATCATGCTAGACACAATAAAAAACATTATCCATATCCAATTTTATAACCATACCTTTTTATTTGTCCTTGACGCTTGAGTGGATGGCTTGCTAGACCAACACTATGTTGTCCATAATTTTCTTGTCTTGCATGAAACCCCCTTGGTTTGGGGAAATGATTTTGGAGAGAATATTTTTGAGACGAGAGATTATGATCTTGGTTAAGATTTTATAAGAAGAATTACACAGAGATATGGGTTTGAAACTAGCAAAGGAGGTAGGGTTGGATTCTTTTGGAACTAATGGGAGGAAAGATAAATTAATGTTTCCTACCATTCACAAATATTTATGGGAATATTGGAGCATTCACTTTAGATCATATTTAATCAAATTCTATAAAGACTTGTAGAAAGAGATAGAAAATCCATCCATCCATGGGTCTTTGTCCGGACCCAAAATCCATATGGGTGCAAAAATATCCACTTTTGAAATGGGTTGGGTAAGGGCCAAGTTTTATTTGTAAGTGATAAGGGAAGGGATCCGCTCAAGCATGGAAGCCACATGGGAAGGATCCAATTCATCCTTAGCATAAAATCGATTAGAAAAATGTCTCCTGGTTGCATAATTAATATTAGAAAATTATGTCACTTGAGTACCATCTTCAAGGCTAATTGTTGGAGCATGATATTTTGGGACCAATTTTGGGAATCATGTAGGAGAAAACGACACGAAAATTTAGCTAAGGAGCAACACACATGGAATAAAGGAAGAAAATTAGCGATTTTTCAGGGGTTAGCGTGCAGAAGGAGGAAGTTATTTAGAAGCAGTTATACCTTTTGGTCCATTTTTTAACAGGATAATCCCTAGTGTCAATGTATAAATATGTAAGGGTTTTTCGGTAGAAGGTATCAAAATCAAGTAACAGGTGTGAGGAGTGAGGCAGAATAATATAATTGTGCAATTTATGCATGAATGGTAAGGGCATGTTTCTTTATAACTGAGATATCTTGTATGAGCGCAATGCACACCTTTTGTAAGAAATGATGTTGAATGATAATATAAGAAGCTTTCTGTTGTGGACGTAGCCTAGTTTGGGGTGAACCACGTTAAATATTTATGTTATGATGTATGTTGTGTTGTGATGTGTTTCTTTTCTATTTTGTTTATGTAATGTATGAATTGTTAATATGAATATGTTATATGATGGTTCTGCGCACATGATGAATGGTTTAATGAATGAATTTTATGTATGATGAGTATGCTGAATATCTCCCATTCCTCCATGACTGTGGAAACCTGGTTCCTACAGTCCCTATAGGTACCTGTGGTGAGACTTCACCTGTTTGCGGGTGATTCCGAAAGGGCCAATATCTTTAGGGTTTTGTTGGTGATTTATTGTTGAACCACAAGTCTTCCCACTACGTGCTGAAAAATTGTTCCATTGCCGGGGGATACCCCATTTTTGTAGGAGTGCAAAAATCAACACATGCGTTAATTTGTTTCTTAGCTGTGTCCATGGATGATTCCTATGGCTGGACAGATCCATGTTGATATATACACAATTGATTGCGCAAATCACATAATTACCTACACAAGGCGAGGACCCTTTGCCATTATTAATGGACAAGGCCAATGAGAAAGCACTATCAGAGAGGATTAAAGATAAGTATGGAACATATAAAGGAGTTCCCGAGCTCGATGTAGTGAGAATCACTGACGATACAATAAGGTTTGCGACTCAAGTGTTGGTGTGTAAGATATTGAGAAAATGTTGCAAAGATCAGGTATCAGTAGGATCCATATCAACAACGAAGAAGTGTGTAGTAGGAGTAATGATGAATTGGTTGCCTTTCTGGTCAATCCGTTTTTGATGGACTGCAGGGAGGCATAGAGAAAGGAACATAGTTCCACTATGCCTAGTTATTAATATTTATAACACTGACTGTGTGGAGGGAGCCTTAATAGATGCAGTTCTTGGAAGGAATCCATAATCCGTTTTTGATAGCGAGATATATGAATTTATTGCATATCACACATAAGGATCAATAATTGGATAATAATGTTACTTTTTTTTATTTACAAAGAGACTATTCGACAATGCATCAAGGACATGTAGCACATTCCAAAAAAGATTGTTGAAGTGTATAAAGGTATTGCACAGTTTAAGTTAGGGATGCATCATATCTATATTCATGCGAAGAAGGATCCATCTTACCAATGGTTGCCAATGCATTACAGAGTGATAGAGAAGGACATCGTGAAAATGGTAAATGATTGGGATGAAGAGTGGATAATCCCAAAGATAGAACTAAAGAAGGAGACAGAACCAGAGAAGGAGAGAAAACCAGAAAAATATCAAGAAGAAGAGGAACAAGGTGATCAAGGAAATGGAAAAGAAGACATGCGCGAAGTCCCACCACTTGTTGGAGAGAAAAAGAAATAACACCCTGAATGGAAAAGAGGATAGCAGTGGAGGAAGCATAAAGTTCTAAAGAAAGTTGTCGTTCAATAATTAACAGAGGATGAATTAGACAAGATCACAGATCAAGTTAAGGAGGTTACTAATGAGGATTTTAAGCGAGCGATGCATAAGCAAAAATAAATGCACTCGAACGTGCAAGTGTATATTTCCACACTTTGACAGATTTTGGAGACAACTAGGATAGCGCTAGTTATAACATGAGAACAAGAGAAGATGGAGAGTATGCCAGTGGTTCAACTGACGACATCCCACCCATTTGTAGCATGAGGAGAGCACTGGGTGAAGACGATAGCAACATGAGATTTAGAGTTTCCTATGACAAAGAGGGAAGAGCACACAAAGGCACTTAGCCATATTGAATTGCTGTCGTCTCAGTTTCCCGTAGAAGTATTACATAGTTTGGAAATGAGCGTCATGTAGGAAATTCAATTGCACACGGTGTCAACTTCAATAGATTTGAATAAGGTAGTTGTAGATAATGAAGTGATACAAGAAGAATATGATAAAATTATGCTGGAGAGGGTATAGGGGGTCTATAGTAATATTCCAGAAGTGTCTATGGAGATAGATGCCCCTTTATAAGAACAAGTCGAAGATCAATGAAGCCATTCTGGGATTTCGTGTGAATATTATTGATTTGGAAGCGTGCTAGACAACAAGTACGCCACAAAATAAAGAGATCATAGAGAGAAGACAACTATGACGACAATCGAAAGCGTAAAGAGCATGGATGAAGAATGTGTGAAGTTGTATGAAGAAAGCACACAAGTATGGACTGTGCTACTAGAGAACACATAATCAAAATCATTAGATCATAAGCTACACAATTCACAAGAGAAGGTTCAAAAGATCAAAGACACGATGAATACTCTAGAAACAAACAAAAATATGGTTACCTTGGTGGAGAACAAGCAGGTAAACCAGGGGATAAATCAAATCAGGGTTGAGCAATAGATGATGGCGCATAAGTTAGAGCCATTACAAGAAGAAGTGTTCAAGGTAAAAAAATAAATCATAGCAGTACAAGGCAAGGTGAAGAAAGTAGTACAAGAGAGAAAAGAGAAGCTGCAGACTCCTATCACCACACAAGATGTGGAAGAGATATCAACACGGGAAGTAGAAGCAAGGGAAAAGGTCACAACTGCCAGCGAGACTTTTGAGAAGCTCATTGCGACACTGAAGGCAGCGTAATAGCAGAACTGAGTGCCTCAGGATGAGTCACAGGTGAGTGTTTGGGGACTGTTGGAGTAAGACATTTTGGGACCAGTTTTGGGAATCACGCAGGAGAAAACTACATGACAAGTTAGAAAAGGAGCATCCCACACAGAATAAAGGAAGACAATTAACACATTTTCAGAGGCCAATGCGTGCAAAAGGAGGAAGTTAGTTAGAAGTAGTTATACCTTTTGGTCCATTTTGTAATGGGATAAGACCTAGTGTCAATGTATAAATAAGTAAGGGTTTTTGGGTAGAAGGTATCAAAATCAAGTAATAATTGTGAGGAGTGACGTAGAATAAGGTAAGTGTGCACTATATGCGTGAACGATAAGGGCATGTTGGATTATAACTGAGATATCTTGTATGAGTGCAGTGCACACCTTTTGTAAGAAATGATGTTGAATGATAATATAAAAATATTTCTTTTGTGGACATAGCCCTATTTGGGGTGAACCACATTAAATCTCTATGTTATGATGTATGCTGTGTTGTGATGTGTTTCTTTTCTGTTTTTTTTATGGTGCACATATAATGTATGAATGGTTAATATGAATATGTTATATGATAGTTCTGTGCACATGATGAATGGTCTAATGAATGAATGTTAAGTATGACGAATATGATGACTGTTTCCCATTCCTCCATGACTGTAGAAACTTGGTTCCTGTAGTCCCCATAGGTACCTCAAGTGAGACTTCACCTGCTTGTAGGTGATGTCGAAAGGGCCAATATATTTAGGGTTTTGTTGGTGATTTAATTTTGAACCCTGGGTTTTCCCACTGCGTGCCAACACTAATACTAGAGAGATTGTTTCTAGATTGACTTGCTTCATCTTGATTGTGAAAACAATTGGTGTTTTTATCCCCAAATTTTAGCAGATAATTCGAGAATTCAAACACCACATTTCCTCTTCATTTCTCGCTAACTTTTGGTATTGAATATGAAAATCAAGCTATTCTTTTTGTAACTGAAATGTGATATCTTTATCTTCAATATTCTCTTGAAAATGATCTAATTTAACTTTGAGGTTTTATTTCTCCTTGTTAGGTTGTGTGTATGAGGATTTGGCCCAAATTTTGAGGGCTTGTTTCACCAAGAAGGGATTTATCTCCCAAATAAAAAATATAGTACCTAGAATCCAAGTTTTTTAGGTCGAATTGATTAAGAAAATAACTTTAGGGTGGCTGAGCCAGAGAGGATTAAAATGGAAAGGGAGCTGACCATAATCAAGAATTTGGTGTATATGTAAGGAAATAGGTTTATCATCAGATGTGAGGGAGGGGAGGATATAGGATTTGATAGAAGGTTCTGTGGCTAAAAAAATACTATGTATTAAGAAATGCTTAAGCCTAACATCAATATGCCCCAGATCCAATCACATATTCAACCAAGTGAAACATGTTTTTTTGGGTTTAATATCCAACAAATCCCAATCAACCAACAACTCCTCCATTTTCTCTCGAAAAGGATCATGAGAGAAAAACCCTTCTCTTTTTTTTGAGCTATCTCTAATGACATTTAAATTTCTACCTATTATGAAAACTTGTGCAAATTCTGTATCCTTGAGGTTTTGTAAATATCTATAGGAAGCATGTTTTTCCATTGAAATATATGGCATATAAACATTTATAAGGGTAAAGGACTTATTTGAATGTCTAGATCAAAACTTGGTAAGGATCCAATGATGAGTAATATAATAAAATTCTAATCTTACCTCGTGTTTGATCCAGATTGTACATATAACTCCATATACTTCTATGGAATCTTCAACAATTATTACATCCATGCTCCACACTCTTTTCCCTATTTTGATTGTATCATGTGCACTCATTTTGGTCCCTATAAGTAGGAGAATTAAAGGCTTTTATATATAGATTAAATCCATAACAACTGATAATTTGGAGTCACTTCCAAGACCCCTGCAATTCCAGGAGACCAACTTCATAATTTAGGAGAGTTAAATAGAGAACTTCCTTTATTTGTTGTATTTCCTCCATTTTTTTTGAAGATTTCGAGCCACTAATAAATTTAGGGATAGCTTTATGAGAACCTAGTAAAATCGCTTTATTTTCTTGCTCTTATTTTACTATTCTAGATGCCTTATGCCCAGATCTCTTAGAGAATTTTTCTTTCGATGTCCCATCTTTCATTTCCTCTTCTACAATACTCTCACTCTCTAAAGCATATTTTGTTTCTGCTAATGCCACCTCTGCATCCTTATAGGAATCAATTTCTTCCATTTTTGAGTCGATATGTGAGATGCTAGAGATTATTAGGACCTCAAATAGGACTTTCTTCTCTTCACATTTCTTCACCCGGTCAACATGCAACAATGGGGACCCTGATGGACGTTGGACTGAAAGTTTCTCTGGTTCCATTTCCTTTTCATTGTGAATACCCTCTAAAATATCCTGAGAACTATCTGGGCCTTAGGATAATACTTCGAAGCTCTTCTTCAAAGAGAAACCCTTAATCACATTTTCCTTTCCTGAATTCCTTGGGGGGTTCGATGTATTCTTCATACTTTCATTTATAGAGATGCCCATGGGTTGAGATTTGGAACCATTCGAGGGGCCGAATGAGGGAAGGTTTTTGGCACCATTCGATGAACCGACTACAGACACATTTCTTGTTCCTGAGGAGCCAAATTTCCTGGAGACTTCTTGCCATTGATCTTATTTTTTTACTCTAGTCATGTTCACAATTTACGCCTTCTTACAATTCTTTGCAAAATGCCGATACTCATGGAATAATTTTCACTTGAAGGGAAGTTGCTCATAGTCCAATTGATGAATTATCCAGAGAGATTTAAATAACTTGTGGAATCCCCTTTTCCAAATCTACTTCATCACATATTCTTGCATAGAAAAAATATTTTCTTTTGGCTCTGCTTGTTCAATATATTTCCCAATAGAGTTCCCAATGCAACGCAAAGTATCATCACTCCAACAATGAAGAGGAAGATGTAGCAAGCAAACCCACACCATAATTGCGGATGGAACATTATTTTCAGGATTGAAATATGGAGTCCATTTTTTTAAGGTACATCCCTCTTGCACCTAAAAATATGGCCCACTATGGAAAATCAAATCTCACTCTTCCTTGTACTTGAAGAGAAAGGCAAAAATACCCCAACCATGAAAGAAATGATTCAAAGAACCCCTTAATAAGGGTTTCCAATTTTTCTCCATCGAGGTTGCTACTATTTTAGGGGATGGGTAGATACCTATAAACTGTCCAATCAATCCATGATCTGTCAAGGCCAAAGATTTTTTCCTTGACAAAGAAGGAGGGAAAGAAACCTTGGGGATATTATCCAACTTCTTTACACAAAATTGGATGGCTAAAACTTCAATTTTTTCATAGAGGCAACCACCTTATCCTGAAAGGAAATAGCCTCATCCTTAGGGGGCTAATGCCCTCCCCCCCCATTGCCCTAGAAACTTCCTCCATGCCACACAAAACAAAAAAACTAGGGTTTCAGAGCGCTCTCACTTGGTTCCTTCAAGTATTTAGTAGTCAAGGATTCTTCATGGTAAGTATTGTACTTAATTAGAACCTTATAAGCATATTAAATTTTAAAACATTGTTAAAAACATTAAAATTAAAGATTGTTAAATTTTTTTAAACTTGATCATTAAATAACATGTTCCAACCTACAAATCACATACCAATAAATAAATATTTTTTTCTTAAAAATATTAAACATAAAAACTTAAATTTTAAATTTATAATTTTTTTTAAGCTAAACAAGTCGACTTCTATTATTTACACTAAAGAGGAATTATAACAGGAGGCTGGGGACCTGCCAAAAAGGAAATCGGGTCCCTTACCAAGCTATTTTCTTTAGATAAAACTATAGAAATTTTTATCATATTATGAGTCCATATATCTGTAAAAGACAATAATAATTGTAGCTCTAGCCTCTTGAAAATCCCTTACTCCAGCACCTAGGTGTCTTGTTATTTAGTGATTTCCTTGTTGTAAATAAAATTAGCATCTCACAAAACAACATACACTTGATGGAATATTCAACTCAGATAAAGATAGAGAAAGCAAGATTGGAAACCAAAATCTAAACCTCAATACACAAATGTATTTTTCCCATCAACTAAGCTTATCATTCAAATAACTTCAAATCTTACAAGGGCTCCCGTACTTGGGAAGATGGCCCACATAGAAATACATAAAACAATGGACAATACCTGCAAAACCTAGCAACTCTTGATCTGATATACGACCTTGATATTTCACGTTTCTTGATATGTACACACCTTTCTTAAGAAAACCCACATATACACGCTTGTATCCACTGAGATCCTCGCACACACACTCAAAGATTGTAAGAAAACTCCGTACGATATGATTTTGCTACCACAAATCCAATCTGTTGAAACCCATTTGAAACTACCACTGTTATGTTTTCTCCCTGACCTAATCTCTAGATGGAAGTCCTTCTCCACATATCCAAGATCTCCTTGAATCACAGTCCTTCGTGATCCAACTCTCTATGTAAAACAAGTGTCTTCCTCCTACCCTAGCCTTGCTTTTATAAGATTGAGTTATGACCTAACCCTAATCTCCAAGGTTATTGATGGTTGAGATTACTTCTCACCTCACTTGAGATCAATGGCTATTATTTAATTCACTAATGCTAATTAAAGAATTTACTTATATAAAAATAAACTCACTAATAAAAGAACTTTACTTTAATAATTCCTTTAATTAAAGTAAAGTCTCAAGGTAGAAGGCTTTGGATGAATTCCACATGTTTAGACACTTAGACCTGTGTGGAAATATATATCTGATGATACCAACATCAAAACTTCCTCTTAGCGAGGAAGGTATTCTCTACCACTCCAAGTTTGTCTTTGAAGAACAAAAACTTCCCTTTAACTAAGGGTTTGGTCAAAATATATGCAACCTTCTCATATGTGGAAATATACTAAACCTTCACCACTCCTTTCTGGATCCTATCTCGAATGAAGTGATATATGATCTCTATATGCTTGGACTTGTCATGTAATACTAGATTCTCTAAGATTTTGATAGAACTCTGATTATCAAAGTATATCATTGTAGGATACAACTCTCAATCAAATAAATATGTAAGAAATTTGCAAATCCAAATGGATTCACATGTATCCGTACTCATTGCCATGTACTATGCTTCTATTGAACGAAGTTCTATAGATGTCTACTTCCTGCTAAACCATGTAATAACTGTTGATTCCAAGTTGAAGCAACACCTTGAGGTGCTCTTTATGTCTAATGCAGTCCCTTCCTAATATGAGTCTAAATATCCCTGCAACCTTACTCCATCTCCTACAATATACCTCAATCCATACTCCACTGTACCTCTCAATTACCTGAGCACATGCTTCATTTCTATCCAATGCACCTTACTTGGATCCACCGTGAACTAACTCAAGGTGTTCACAACAAAACATATATCTAGCCTAGTATTGATCAAATACATCAAGGACCCTATCGACTACTTGTATATCTTGGGATCCACCAACTCTAAATATGAAGTCACAACCTTCTTTATATTGGTAACCATAGGTGTATCCATCAATCTATAGTTCTCTATCTTGAATCTCCTCAATACATCCACTGTGTACTTCCATTGACCAAAGAATATCTCTCTTCGATACTGACCATACCTCGAACCCCAATAAATAATGCATCAAGCCAATGGCCTTCATCTCGAACTCAATAGATAAATATAATTTGCACCCTGCAATAATCTCCTCTGCACATGTGAGAAAGAAATTGTCTACGTACAAAACCAAAATGAGTGGATCAACCCCAACAAGTATGAAGTACAAGTTAGGATCTGCCTCACTCTTAGTAAATCCCATACTCTGTAAGTATCTTTCAATCCTGAAATACCATGCCTTGGGTGCTTGTTTGAGTTCGTACAAGGATTTATTAAACCTACAAACATGAGACTCCCTCCCATGTACCTCAAATCCCTAATGTTGCTCTATATATACTCCCTCCTTAATGATCTCATTGAGGAAATCTATCTTCATATCCATCTGAGGAATCCTCCACCTGATAACTAAAGCAATAGAAATAATATCTCGAATAGAAGCATACTTGGTCAATGGAGAAAATATATCCTCATATTCCACTCCCTCTTTCTGGGAGAACCCTCTCGCCATGAACCTCACCTTGAACTTCTCAATGCTACCACATGCAATATGATTGATCTTATAAATCCAATTGGAACTCACAACTGACTTCCCTCTAGTCTCATCACTATAACACAATTCCTCATAATGGAGGTGTACTCCTCTATCATGGCATCCTTCCAAACCTACTAATTCATTGCTTCCTCAAAACTGGAAGGATCAACATCAATAATTCTACTCATAAGCACTATATAGTTCAAAAACTTCCTCAGAGGCTTGCACTCTTTGAATTCACTCCTAGGATCCTCACTATCATCCCTCAATGTATCTAATAGCTACTTGGGTCACTTAACAAAACTGGAAGGGGCTAACTCCTCCTTCTCACCTGAAGTTTGACTCCCTAAACGGGAATCCACTGACTGCTTCTCATACTTTAGAGCATGATGCTCCTCATCCTCTGTCACTATCAATGACTCCTGAGATTTCCCAGATGCCAAGTTCTCCTCGAACTTAACATCTATTCTCACAACTATTTTCCTCTATGTTGGTATGAAGATCCTGTAATCCTTTGAGGTATTTATGTACCCCCAAAATATACCCTTCTATCATGAATGATCCAACTTTGTCCTCTTCTCTACAAACACATGGATGTAAACTAGACAACCAAAGATCCTCAAATGTCCTATCGATGGCTTCAATCCTAAGAATTCCTCCTACAAAGTCTTTTCCCCAAATATCATGTGAGGAATCTTGTTCTGCACATATACCGTCGTGTTACATGACTCTTCTTAAAGAAACATAGGCAACTCCTAGTCATGTATCACATCCCTGGAAAAAATGATGATGGATTGATTATTTCTATCTGCAACCCAATTTTGCTGAGGGTTGTATGAGACTATCAATTCGCTCTTGATCCATGCCTCCTTGTAGAAAAAAATGAATTCATTGGAGGTGTGCTCTCCCCCATTATCCAACCTCAATACCTTGATCTTTTTTCCTATTTGGTTCTCCACCAGAGTTCTAAACTCCTAAAACCAATTGAAGACCTCATCCTTGGTCTTCATAAAGAAGATCCAAGTTTTCTTGGAAATTAATCAATGAACATCACATAATATGACACTCCATGCACTAATTCCATTGACATCGACCCACTCACATATGAATGTATAAGATCCAACATCCCATTGGACCTACTCTTGCTACTTGAAAAATAAGCATTGACATTCTTGCCAAGCGCACACCCTCTACACACTCCCTGCTGCTCAATACTTAATTCTAGAAGACTTGTAACAATTCCCTTTAGGATTAGAAATTCCCTGTAGTGTAGGTGTTCCAACCTCTGGTGCCATAACTCACATAGGATGTCACTATCGTGTACCAAATCCTAAATAGGATTTCCTTGCAACCTATATAAAGTGACTTCTCTGACCCCAATGACCACTGATATGTCTAGGATAGATTTTTCTAGACGTATGAGTACTTTCCCTCTCTAAAAAGTACTGAAAAAAAACTTATCCTACATATATGAGACCGAGAGAAAATTATTCTTCAGTCCTGGTACATAAAACACATCCTAGGAATCAAACATACCTCTTGACCCAAGTTGGAACAAAACTATTCCCTATCCCTTCACTACATACTTGGAATCATCACTAAGATCCACATGAACATCTGAGTCCCTCTCTATTAGAATTATAAATATATCATACGCTTCTGTAATATGATGAGATGCACCACTGTCCAAGTACCACACAATCCAAGGAGCTGTGCTGGTAGAAAGGAAAGAAACTAGTGAGAAATCCTTCTCAAAATTCATTGCAAAATCATCTAGCTGTGTCTCTCTACTAATGCTACTGTCTACATCTTTCCTTTTCCCTTCTTCTTCTTTGGACACTGAGATACATAATGTCCGTTCTTATGACATGGGAATTACTTGATTTTACTCAAGTTCTTCTTCTTCCCTAGCTGTGATGATCCTCCATCACCGTTAGCCTTCTTGTTGGAACTCTTTCCTTTAGCCTTCCTTGTCTTACTAACAAGGGCCAAGTTCTCATCACTACTTCCTTTCTTGATACTTTTGGACTCCTCTCAAGTCTCTTCCTGGATGTAATCATCCCAAAGCCTCTACCAATCTAGAATATTTTCCTAAGCGTAGAATTCCTTGAAAAATGGTTCCCAAGACTTGGGAAGACCATTCAATGCCACATTCATGAGATCTATGTCATCTATTTTCTCCCCTATAGATGGAATTTGATCACATACCTGAGTGATCCTCATGAAATAGCTAGTAAGATTGTCAGATCTAGACATCTACACAGATATGAGTTTATTTCTTAAGACCATCTTGCTATTCATGGTGGTGCTCTGGAATAAACCTACAAAGGCATCAAACATCTCTTTGGCCGTCTTCTTCTTGGACAAGGGAGTAACTATATGATCCTTCACTAAATCCAAGATAACCCTTTCATATTTGATATCCTTCTTATCATGATATGAAAAAGATGTTGGATCTATCGATGGAACAACTACTTTGTCCACTAACTCCCAAAAGTCATACTCCTTCAATGCCAAAGTTATTCTTATTTTCCAATATAGGAATTTGGATGCCCCATCCAATATGTGTTTAACTCTTAGACTTGTTGATGTCATCCCTTAGACGTGATAAATTGACTTGGAAATAACCTACGGTTGAAATTTCCCCTGTACTGACATGCACGAACTTGTACATGTCTGTCACCACTAAAACCCGCATATATACATGCCTTTTTTTACTAAAACCCGCGTATGTATGCAAATTTTCTTACAACAATTTACGTATACATGAATGTCTCCAAAGAAACCCACATATGTATGCAAATTTTTCTTCTACAAAATGCGTACAACTTCGTATGACTGCAAATCCCTAGTTCTACCTCAGTACTACTGTTTCCTTGAAATCCAACCGTTGATTTCTGATTGTTGGTTATGGAACTGCTAATATCTCCTTGCATATTGGATAGATATATTATCAAATACTATGGATCCCGACTTCCTCTCAGACCATCTACTTTGATACCATGTTGAAAATCCCTTACTCTGGCACCTAGGTATCTTGTTTTCTAGTGATTTCCTTGTTGTAAATTAAATTAGTAGCTTAGAAAACAACATACACTTGATCGAACATTCAAATCAAATAAATATAGCAAAAGAAATACTAGAAACCAAAATCTCAACCTCAATACATAAATACATTCTTCCCATCAACTAATCTTATCATTCAAATAACTTCAAAGCTTACAAGGGCTCCCGTACATGGGAAAATGATCCACAGAGAAATACATAAAACAATGGATAATACTCGCAAACCCCAACAAATCTTGATCTGTTGTAAGACCTTTATATTTCATGTTTATCGAGATGTATGAGCCTTTCCTAAAGAAAACCATTGTATACATGCATATCTCCACTAAATCCCATATACATGCACTCAAACAATGTATGAAAACTCTGTATGACACGATATTGCTGTTGCAACTCCATTCTATTGAAACTCACTTGCAAATGCCTCTGTTCTGTCTTCTCCCTAACCTAATATCTAGATGGAAGTCCTTCTCCACCTATCCAATATCTCCTTGATCCACAGTCCTTCGTGATCCAACTCTCTCTATAAAAAAAGTGTCTTCCTCCTTCACCCTAGCCTTGTTTTTATAAGATTGAGTTACAAACTAACCCTAATCTCCAAAGTGGTTGGCGATTGAGATTATTTCTCATCTCAATTTAGATTATTGGATATCATTTAATTCACTAATGCTAATTAAATAATTTATTTAAATAAAAATAAACTCACTAATAAAACCACTTTAATTTAATAATTACTTTAATTAAAGTAAAGTCTCAAGGTAGAAGGATTTGGATGACTTCCACATGTCTAGACACTTAGAGTTGTGTGGAAATACTTTTCTAATGCTACCAACATCAACACCTATATATAGTCATAACAATAGTAAATATCTTTCAAAAAGGTCATTAAATATGAATCGAGTCAACCTTGGGAGAGGAAGGGGTCTCTTCCTCCTCCACCTCCAGTTGCACTTTGATATCTTAATTTGCAGTCTAAGCCTTGACAGGGTGACAATGATTGTCTAGAGTAATCAACCTCTCATGAGAACTATCAAAAGCCGAGGTACCTGCAACATGCTTTTTCTGAACTTGGGTCTTCAATTGCCTTGGTAACCTTGAACTTAATCCCATATGGAGACTAACACATGAGTTCAAATTTACCTTCGAAAATATGGATGGTATGTAGGATTTCCTTATGGTCAACCATACATTTCTCTAGGACCTAAGCTACCATTTCCTTAACATACCAATAAAATTCTATGCTCTTGAAAAAGTTAGTATCTTGGGTTTTGGAATAACTAGGGTCCTCCAACCAATCCTTTACTTTCTCCAATAACCCTTCATCTGAGATCTGCTTTCTCTTAAGCCTCACCATTTCCTCCACATGGTCCAACTCCCTCTAAGCATCATTTGATCAGTTCTCCAAGAGTCTGTGTTGAGCCTCCTGGGAATCAAATTCAGCTCTGGTAAAGGTTCAATGCCAAGAGGATGAAGCATGATTCTCCTTCTCCTTACCTTTATAGTCTTTGGCCTTGCCGCCTTCTCTCCCACTTCTTGTGATGTCTAGATTTCTCTAAGCTTGAATCCAACATTTCTAGGAAAGGATCTAGCACCTTCTTTCCTTGGCTATGCCCTCCTCCAAATTCATCTAGTAGTATCCAAAGGAAGATCCCATTTGCGATTAAGAATAAATCTAGAACCTGAGCACCAGGTAAACCTCCCCCCCTCGACTAAACACTAAATTTGATTGTAAATGTCTAAGGAACATAAAGAATATTGATAGCTATCCACAAGAAGCTAGCCCCATATTTCCCTTGAGATATCTTCCAATTTTTCCAACTGATTTGCATCCCATCTCCCTCTGTTGGCCCTTGACCAAGTTTTGGGACATCCTTAGTCAAGTTTGACCTATTTTGGGACTTCGACAGCTTGTCGAAGGCGGAGCGCAAGACGAATTAGAGATCACGGGATCTCGACCCCTTTTTGGGATTTGGGATTATGTAATGGGTATGGGGATGTCGACCCATGGGTTTACCCATGTTTAAGACTGTTTTGTAAAGTATAAATAGATGTCTAGGCAATGTAAGAGGTAGCAGTTGCTAGTGTGCTGAGTGGATCTATGTGATGTTAATTCATTGTTGCTATGTGCTAAGGCATATCTGTGTGATATTGTGCTAAGTGATAGATCTATGTGATCGAAGGATTGTAGATGCTTTGTGCATACTGTGTGAGACTTGCAGAGCTACGTGCAAGTAATTGTAAGAAGGCTTGGTGCTGTACCCTAACTCGAAGAAGGAGGATCTGGCAGAGTGCGCGTAGATCTCTTGTCTTCTGCGGAGTAGGATTTTGATGCTATGTGCTTGTAAGAAGCTTGACCAGCGATAATAAAGAAAAGAGGTAGTGGAACTAGCCCCAGGGTGGGGGTGAACCACATACATGCTGTGTTGATGTGTTTATGTCTTTATTTGATAAGTGCTTTGATATAGATAGATAGCTCTATTTATGATTTGTTCTAACGATGTATATGGATGTTAGATATGCCCTATGTGGATATGATTAGTGCTTGAATATGCTAGATCTAATCTACCTCTCTATTGTTAATGTTTTATGCTGATATTATAGTTATTTGCATTTCATAAGATAAGAGCATAATATGAACAAGATCACTGAGAAATACACATCCACAATAGACACAACATTTATCCTGGGAAACCCTCTAGGGGAAGAAAACCCAGCAA
>ML843226.1:0-22218 GCA_009831015.1 Picea engelmannii
AGAAATTTGAAATGAAAGACTTAGGCTTTTTGCACTATTTCCTTGGCCTCCAAGTTTTGCAAACCAATGAAGGAATTTTTCTTTCCTAGTCTAAGTATGCTTGTGACCTTCTTTGTTGCTTTCACATGGATGATTGTAAACCAACCACTTCTCCCTTCCAGTATGGAGTCAAGCTTACTACCACTTGTACTTCTCCTGAAGTTGAGGCCACCCTGTACCGTCAGTTAGTTGGTAGCCTCTTATACTTGACTCATACCCGTCCCGATATTTCATTTGTTGTTGGTCTTGTTGCTCAGTATATGCAAACGCCCCACGAAATCCATTGGAAAGAAACTAAAAGGATACTTCGATATGTTCCTGGGATAGTTCAGTTCATGATACATTAGAGTTCAGGGGGGACTCCTTTATTGGTTGGTTTCACTAATTCAGATTGGGTCGGCGACTCTGATGATCAGAAGTTTACTGCAGGTTATGTTTTCAGCCTTGGTTCAGTACCCGTCACTTGGGCCTGTAAGAAACAACAGGATATTGCACTTTCTTTAGCAGAAGCAGAGTACCGAGCAACGACAAATGCAAGTCAGGAAGCCCTGTGGCTTCAACAGATCCTTTCAGAGTTTGGATTCCAACACTAGTATCCGATCGACCTTTGGTTTGACAATCAGAGTGCCATCAAGCTCGCCAAAGACCCAGTTCAACACCAGCATAGCAAACACATTGAGATACACATGCACTTCATCAGAAAGCTCATTCATGATCAAGTTGTTGAAGTGCTCTTTTTCCCTACAGAAGATCAAGTTGCAAACATTTTCACAAAGTCTCTTATAGAAGTGAAGTTTTCCAAACTTCGATCTATGTTAGGAGTTCATGAAGTTTTCATTAAGGGGGGATAGGCTCTAATGCCTCCTTCCTTCTCCTATTGTGTCACTATTGTAAATCCTTCAATCCTATCCCAAGTTGTTCTTAAGGGGGGATGTTAGGATATTTAGACACTTAGGAGTTACTTAAGATCTACTTGGTCTATTGTGTCATTAGGTAAAAGTGTGTTTTCTAGTGTGTTTCTTTAGTATGCATTTGTAGTTAGGAAATTCGATGGTCACGATATGTTCCCGACATAAAGTGATCTGATGGTTCATACTCTCCTCAATATTAACAACCATTGATCCATGGCTTAACACCCGATTGGTCCATGATCTCTATTTAAAGAGCATGGAGGGTCATTTGCCAATGATCAATTGTGAGAAACTCTCTTGTAAAATCTCTTTGTAATATTTTTATTTGCATTAACAAACTTCTCCAAGTGGCCGCATTGGTTGGGGCTGTGGATATTTCCCCATAGGGGTTTTACCACGTGAAAACATCGGTGTGTTGATCTTTGATCTGGTTATGTGAGTGGTTACTAAAGTTGTTCGTCCTCTGTTGGAATACCTGTGTTGTCGAACACCAATAGGGAAGTGTGTGCATCCATTGATTGTGGGGATGGGTAAATTACATATGCGGACACATCAATTTGGGATCCAGGTTCATATGACACCAGTGGAGTGAATGCATAGGATAAGATTGAAAGGGAGCATGATGACACAAGTATTGCAAGTGACTATTTAGGTATTCCGTTGGCACAAGCGTGTGAATTTCACCTTGATTGCATGGTGAGGTATGCTCATCAATTTTCTTTCACCCCACATATGTATGATTTGACTTTGTTTTTGATGGAACATAAAGGTGGGTTAGATGACATATTACATAGATCACTCTGGTATAATGTGCTTACATCTTCAAAATATGAATTCAAGTCTTGTAGGTCTCCTATCTTGTTTCCATCAGATGGTTGCATAAAAAAACATGAATATAAGACTTTGATTATTTGGATTCCAATGGTTGTCACTGTAGCATGACGAGAGTCAGTAGGTATTGGGGATGATGGACTTCTAATTTGGTTGTGGGATCCAAGAATTCATCTAATTGGTAGATTGCTTCAAATTTGGATAATGATTATCAGGGTTGTGACAAATTATTGGTATGTTTCATTTTTGGATTGTCATGAGAGGAGATGCAGATATTGTTTCTATATGGTAGGGAATATTTTCTTTGTCAATACCCATGATCGAGTTCATAATTGGATTTGCAGACTTTGACTTCACTGGGATGCCCTTGCAGGATATGATTTATGGTAGTGGGTTTAACTCTTTCAGGAATTTCAGTTTGGGGTTCCATGAGAGGAGAATGTAGTATGGGTATGATGGTCAGACCGTTATGATCATAGTGGTGTAGCATCAGCATGGTGGTTTCTTTCTGAGACTAGCTTGGGACCTCAAGATTTCATTGTTTGGAAATTCAACAACTGATAAAGAAGAGACAACCAATTTTCACCTTTAGGGGTTTACTCTGATGGTACATTGGATTGGTTTCATAGAAGAGCACTTCTCTAAGGGGTCGAGATAGTTTTTTCAGTATTTGATTGCTCAACTTATAAATAATATTCATGAGGTCTCTTGTGTCAGTACATTGCAGGACAATGTTTTGAGTAGAGGGTGCTTCACATCTTCCAGGCTGGTTTAGGACCCTGGGATCATTTGGAATTTTAGTTTGGTTTAGCATGTTCATCATAAGGTTGTTATAGAATTTCTTGAGGACAAGAAATATTTGGGAAGGGAGGATTGTAATGTCCCCATTTTCGGGTTCCCTTGCTCTACAATTGGAAATGACTTTATGAGTTTGTATCAGCTTGATTAGAGGGGTAATTTGATGTTACCAATGAGATCAAAGGGTTTATAGGAGTTATATGATACCCAGTCATATCCGTTTATCATTTTTCATCATCAATATCACTCTTGTGCAGTCAGACTGCAGTTCCAATGCATTTCGATTGTTCCCATAATTTCGGAGTAATATTGAGCATAATTTAATTAATTTCACTAAGGGTGTTTTTTAATTGAATTATTTAAGGGGGAAACTTAGTGTAATAGCTTATTGGAATCTGGATGAACAAAAATTTAAATGTTTGGAGGATGAAAAGTGACTTCTAATGCCCATAAATGTTTTAAAATAAGATAAATCACTTTTTGGAGTTAAAAGGGCATTATAAAGTAACTTTGGGGAAATATTAAAGATAAATTAAAAAAGTCACTTTTATATTATTTAATCGAGGGGGTAAAAGGTAAAAATGGTGCAAAGGAGAATTGGGAGTTCATTCTCTCATTATGCATGATCATTTATCAAATTTTGATTTTGGAGAGCTCTTGTAGCTTTTGTGGATTTGGGGCCCAAAACCATTTAGAAAATTGGGTTCGGTGGTGAAACTAATCTAGCCTAATAAATCATAGGTAGAGATCACATAGATCTCTCATTATATTCATTGTGGAAGAAGAGATCTACATCATTCTAACAAATTGTGTGGAATCTTTAGGGTTTGTAGGAGCTTTGTGAAGGTTCTATTGTCTATTTGCAGTTGTAAGAGGCACAAGAAGAGATTGTACCCTTGTTTGCAGTTGTGGTCATTGGAAGGAGGTCATTGTTGTTCGTGGGATTGCTAAAGGAGACCGAACCCCATTTGTAGATCTCGTGGAGAACAGAAAGGGGTCATACCCTTGTTCACTGATCACGGGGTCTCAAGAAAAGGGGCCATTTCACAAGGATTAGGTTGTTGTTACCCTCATCCACCCTGCTCATCAAATCATGCCCCAAAATCAATGTTGGTCTTGTTAAATAGAAGGTTTGTTTCAATGCATGGGTCGTTTCACTTGTTGGATGATTCATGGAGTCTAGAAGGGGGTCTGTTACAACACATTGTTTTTTCCCATTAACTAGAATACTAGTTTCCATTATTCCCATCAGATTGAACCAACTAGAAAAGGGGTCGTCCCACTATCATTATTTGCAGTTATCAATTACTTGAGCAATGACATTTTATAGCAACTACTAGTGTCCAGAAAAGACTATCCCAACACATTTATTACTGCTCAAATGTGTACTCTTACAGGTCATAAATAAGGGTAAATTATTTTGAATTTATTGTTGAGTTTATGTATGTTGTTACAGTCTTGGAATGAGGGTAACATTACTTGCATTAGATGCAATTGTTGTCATTTTGTGATTGAATACCAGAAACCCTTTTTGTGTGACAAATATATGATGGATTTGTTGTGAGTATGAAAAGGGTTTAAAATTTTATTAAAACAAAGATATAACAACACTAAGAAAGGGTGTGACAAAGGTTATTGGAATTGTTTTCAAATAGTTTGACAAAAGTCTTGAACTAAAGAAACACTAAAACATATTAGCAGTGAAACTGTTTGACGAAATTCCTGTACAAAATAAACATAAAACTTAGCAACAATCCAAGAGGGGATATTACACTTTCCTACATGTTCACAACATCATGGTAGATAGCATTTCCATGCTAACTAGAAAATCGTTGATAAAGGCCAATGTCATAATCTCGATCCTTTTCCTTCGTGTTGAATTAAGGCACTTATATTAATTTGTGACACTTCCAAATTTTTGTCTAATTTCCCTTCCTTTCTGTGCTATGGTTATAACCACTAACACATCCACACCATATTTTTCATCCATTAGTAACCCTATAATGTCATGGATCACATCGTCATTGATAGGGGTCTTTCATTCTAACCAAATCCCTCCATAATGAACCCTCAACAATAGTATCCTTACACACTTTTGCATCACCAATGAATTCCAAAAATAGGGAACATGTGGAAAGATTAGAATGCCAAACTTGAGTAAGGGATGGAATTAATTTATTGTCTTGGTTTTCTCCCCTCTTCATTCCATGTATTGGTCTGGTGTAAATTCAGGGAAGACTACATAGTTGTGGATATCATAATCCACCAACTACACTTACTTGACATATCCTTTAAGGTGTTCCTCCTTACTCGCATGCACCTATGAATCCAATATCTCTTTGGGGCACATTGGATTTGGAACTTCTAGGATGGGAGCCTTCTCTCCTTGTAGTTTGTTCTTTTGACTCTACTACTTGTTGTCCTCTTCTCTATCAATGGACCTATTCATGGCATCATTCTCCTAATACTCCAATCTTATTTAATGTCAAATACCACGTTCCCCTACTCATTTTTATGTACGGCTAGAACTTCTTGTCTATAGTCTCAAATACAATGCTCCCTTAATGGTACTCCTTTCTCAGGTCTGTACCTTGACTTGGTATAGAATTTAGCTTTGAAATTCTTATAACACTCTAATCTTGTGCATTTCAATGACATCAATTTATTTTGAAACTCACACCATAAATCCCTATATTAACTACTTTTTATGAGATTGACATAGTTTAAAGAGTGCACCATATTGATTGTCTAATCTTCTAATTGATCCCACCTATCCGACCTAAATCTCCCACAAATCCTATCTAGATTGGATCATCAATGCAAGACAAGGCATTCCTTTTGCAGTGGCTTTCTCAACAACAAATTATTATGAATAGAAGATCTTTGAAAGAGGCATTTAACAAAAGTGAAAGTATGTCATTACACAATAATTGGTTATTATAATTTTCCAGTTTTTTACTATAATACCAAGATGAGTTCTCATGCATGATTGTTAAAAGCACTTGCCAAGTGAGTTGAGTTGTGAAAGATTTTTTCAGATGAGGAAAGAAAAAGTCGTAGATTAAATGTGCTATGTTTTTGTCTTTGGGTATATTTGCCCAAAATCCGTAGAGATATTGTTGGATCTGTAGGTTTGAGTGCTTAAATATGTATAATTTGAGTGCTCTAGGGATTTTTCAGCATGTTGAATCCATTTACGCATTCATAAATGCAATTTAAGCAACAAAAAAATGTGATTTCTTCCAGATTTATGTTGTTGGATTTCGACCAGGAAGACACAAACTTAGAACAGTTAGACAACACCAAAAAAATGGTATTGGATGTCTACTTAAAGTTAAGGGAATAAGTTAAAAAGTGGATAGACTCAACTTTTATTCCTAAAATTTGATAGAAATTTTCTTCTAACAAGTTATAATTCCACTTAATTGATGTGAACTTTGACCATGGAACTTTAACCCATTTTAAAAAGTCCTTTATCATCAAAATTTCAAAAAAATAAGTAGATTAGGATAATGGTATTATTTTTTGAGTTAATGTTTTCATAAACGGTATTATATGTCTTGTGGTAAGACTTAAAATTGCTTTTGCTTTCCGATTATCATGCATGGTTATTAAAAGCACATTTTCCAAATTAGGAAAAAAATGTTTTTTCTTTCCGATTATCATGCATGGTTATTAAAAGCATGTTTTTTCAAATTAGGAAAAAATGGTATTGAATGTCTACGTAAAGTAAGACACTAAGTTAATGAATAGATTCAATTGTTTTTGCTTAAAATTCTTACTCAAATTTGAAAGGATTTTTTGTTAAAAGTCATAGTTCCATTTAATTGAAGGGAATTTTCACCATGAAACTTTATCTTTAAGAATTTTAATCCATTTTAACAAAACTTAAATCATCAAAATTCCCCCCCGCCAAAAGTAGATTAATATAAAACCTTGTTTTGCCAAAATAATAATAATAATGGTGATGATAAATAAATAAAATAAAAACTAAGTTTACCTATCCATTTTTAACTTATTCTTAAAATAAATAGTAAAACTGAGAATACTATTGTTAGACTAACAGTAAGTGGGTCTAATGGTTAAGAACATGTCTTTCCTCTTAAGAGATCAAAAGTTCAAATCTAGAGGGGGGATAAAGTATGTCTACCTTGGTAGATTTATTAGGTGAATAACTTAATAGTAAAATTGAATCCTAGTTATTATCATATATACAATTTTTTTAGGTGAATAACTTAATAGTAAAATTGAATTCTAATCACAGTAAAAAGTAAAAAATGATATTAAATGGAAATCAAATAACTATTAAGAAACGAAAAAAGGTCACTCACGTTTGCTAAGACAAAAGGTTACGAAGTCAAATTACAACGATGTCCTCCCCTCTCTATCGCAAGGATACACACCAATACATAGTTAAAACTGAAGATTTCATTATTTTCTTGGTTGTTATTTGTTATTAGTCCCTGCCGTAGGCATAGAGGGACTATAGCAATTGATAATTTGTTGACTACATATTAGTTTGTCCTTTGACCACAAATATTTGCATAATATGTATTGTTGGAGCTAGGGAACTAAAAACATAGTTTTTTATATAATAAAAAGTACCATATATGTATTGATTTGATTGGATAAAAGATTGGAGGTCTTATTGCCGGCTTCGCTATTCCCAATGTTTTATATGGTAACATATCCAAACTTTTTTATCGTATACAATCTTTTTGAATCATATATTTTTCCTATGTATTGCTTGAAGGTGGATTAATGCTAACATTAGTTCGAATGTTTGTCTTAGCATTTTATGCTAGGTGGATATATCCGTAAGTTTTTATTTGTACTAATCATATTGAAATGTTAAGATATCCAAGCTTTGTAGTGATCGAGAATTCAAAAGTTTATAACGTCCTTGCCGGATGTATTTGTATTGAAATGTATTGACACTTTTTTTTGAGGTGCTTGAACAAGCATGATAGCTTAAATGTTTACATGACGTGAGGTCCTCCAATAGGCCTGACAACTTAAATGTTTGCATACCACGAGGTCCTTACACAGCCCGACAACCTTAAATGTTTATCTAAATACGTTTCTCAGAGTACATTTTTCCTCGAAATTTTCCATTCAATGTTGCAGTGATTTTGCACAATATTGTTGTTGACCGCCAGTTGAATAAGCATTCTATGTTTCATCCTTCTTCTGGCTTTGCAATGCAATTTCGTCATCGTTGAAGCTACATACATTGTTTACTAGTTCGGTGAGTGTTTCTTCTTCGTTGGTTCATCAGTTGCTGCTTGTTGTTGTTTGGTTCACAATTCCACCTGCGCTTCTGTCTTTCATAGTTTCAGAGTAAGTTTCCATGCCATAGTTTCATTTTTTGTTCCTTGTTTGTTGTTCAGTGTTTGTAGTTTGGAAGTAAGAATGTTTTCTTATTTCTACTGGATTGCTCGTCATATGTTTCCGGTTCCTTCTGTGCTTCGACTACAGTTTCATAATCGTTGGAGATACATATGTTGTTTACTGGTTCAGTGGTTCTTTCTTATTTGCTAGTTCATTGGTTCGTGGGTTGATGGTTCTGTTTGTTTGTCTCGAGTTTACGCTTTGGGGCCATGGGGATGCAGTTGGGCATAGTCATGCTTTATTGCTGGTTTGGTGCTTGCTGTTTTCTTTTGTTTGATTCGGCTTTGCAGGGTTGGGGTCCTGCACTGGTAGTTGGAGTTGTTTTTTTTTGTTTGGAATATTATTGTTTTTTGGCTTCTTTACGGTGTTCAACCCCTGCACCCATGAGTCGACATGCAGTTGTGTTATTTTCCCTGTTTGGCGAGGTCGATATTTGTTCTGCTATGAGATTTTGCTGGTGCTTCAGTACTGGCATGAAAGAAAATAGTTGCATGAAAAATACTTCGAGAAGTACATGTGCAATTGCAATATCCGTTGTTTTTTTGTTAAAATAAAGCATATGCAGGCTGCGTTTATAAACCATGTATGGCCAAATGTGACCATATGAGAATACATGCTCTTTTTCATTTACATAGACTGGTGTGCCCACGATACAATCTTTCTTGTACTTGAGATATTATATGTACAACAAAGATTCTGCAAAATTCTATTTCCAAATTCTATGTCTGGAAGCATATTTGGTTATTTTGCCACGGAACACCAAAATATTGTATCGTGGGCACAACAATATGTGTAGAGGATAAATAGTATGTATTTCCATAGGTGGAAGCATATCTCGATACTTTGCCACAAAAAACCATAAATCGTTTATCTACGACCATGCAATTTCGTAATATTTTGTGGCTTGTAATATATTTTGGGCAGGGAAAAAGAAATTACACATTCACAAATATGGATGGATAAGCACAAAGGTTCATGTTCCTGTCTATCTTTTAGACTGTTCGTTGAGTCTCTTTTACTGTATGCACATATTACTTGTTGTTCGGTGTATACCAACTTCCATGCATGTTCATTGTATTTTGTGCATTCCCACATTCAAACAAATAGAATAGCTGGAGAAAACGACGGAGTCTTGACTGCATCGCTTGAAGAGGATATAGAAAGGTGCATGCTTGTACTATTATTTCATAAATTGCATTGCTTTGTATTTCATTTATTATCTGTATATGCATTCACCTAGTTTATTGTATCTTCATTACATGCATTCATGCATACTAACCTACTTCATGTCCGCTATGTTTTCACTGCATTGCTACATTTAAACAAACAGAATGGCTGGAGAGGATGATGAACTCTTTGGCAGGAATGTAGACAAGGAATTACAGAAGTGGATACTAGTGCTCTTATTTCATATTCCAGTGTTCATTTTTCAATCACTGTCCATATATTTGTTGTTATTGTTCTGCTGCTTTGCACCTTTTTTTCTTTTTATTTTTTTCCCCTTCTTTTCTTCCTTCAAATATAATATATTCTACGTATTCTAGTTTCTATTACATTGGAATAATTAGACCTGTTTCTCTTTCTTTTACATGTGTGTGTTCATACTAACTTGCCTTCATGTCCATTGCATATTCGACGTTGGTACCTTGGAAGAAACAGGTTGGTTGGACAGGAAGATGAATTGTTCTGTGCAACAACAGAGGGTTCTATGGTACAATCTTCTAAAAGGTATACCAAATGTGCTGGTAAATTAAATATACAAACTGGGTGGGGGCATATAATATTAGACTTCAAAACGATGGCTTGGAAGTAATGGCCCTTTCTTCCCTCCCTATTTCTACTTTTTCCATTTTTTATTATCCCTTTTGTTTTCTAATTGATCCACTTAGTGGTCTTTTCAAAAATGCCTTGGTGCACCGGTTGGAAGACTAACGATTTCATATCTATGGTCGTGCTTCTACCTTATTCCATACTTACCCACTTTTTCGATTGCGGGTGCCAGGATGGCAGGTTCAAGATTTCTCCCTTGGCTTCCGGGGGTCCGCGATATACAGATTGGCCATGGTGCCCCGCCCTCACGCCCTGTTTATGTTACACATTTTTCCAGTTAAAAAAATTAGATGCATACAATTTTACGCTTATTTAGTCTTTCTGATGGAAAATATACAATGCATATGCTTGTTTAGTCCTGATGTTCATCTGCACATGCTTGCATCAGAAAAAGTTGGACTAGTGAGATGGCCATGAGCAGTCAGTCATCCCAGACATCAGCAGACCGACAAGGCCAAAGGTAAAGATGCCTATGCTCTGCTCTTAATATGTTTGCCAGACAAATATCCTCGGCTATTTATTGATCTATGGCATGGTGAATATGTTGATGTCATTTACAATGCATGGTTTGCAGTTCACAAGAAGTATCAACAAGTACAAGCGAGACGCCGAACATAGTGCATGTTCCGCATACTAATAGGTGTGGTTGCAAAAATCTGGCTCCATAGTTCAACGAAGCTATGCATGTATTTATAGATTTATGCCAGTGAAAGAAGAATACAAAAAAAAAAAATGCACACTACCATTCACTTTAGTTTTCTTGTTCAAAATTTGTCACTAGGTCTAGAGTTGTAACACCCAAAGTACTATCAATAGAGGGCTTGAACAACCACTGAACTGGACAAGTGTTTGTCGGGGACATAATGGTCGTCTATAGAACCCACTTGGACAAGGAAAACAAAACTAGATCTATTATATGTGCTAACATGACAGACAAGGAGACCATGATGACAGTGACACTGAGTATTCCTACACAACTTGTCTAGAAACATGCAGAAAAGATATTTCTGGGTAATGGGATATCCATTAAATTTTTTAATATATTGCCCCAAATAGTATATGACTGTAGTGGTTGTGATCGTATCATTTCGATCAACGAAACAAGTATTGTGGAAAAAATTCCCGCTATTTGTTCAGAATATTGTTTTGTCCCGAACGCTACTATCAACCAACTTACATAGAGTAGTGATATTTACCCAATCAGAACCATTGGTGCAACTGTCACATTGGTGAGAAAACTTGGCTCGCAACACATTCTCCATATAAAGGATGGAGAGTCGGACAACGACAAGGCAATGGTACCGCTTTCCATATCCGATTTTGTCCTTTACTTTCGCATGTGCATGTATCTCGGGTAAGTTACACAAATATTGCATTGTTCCATGTTGCAACTGCAATTGTTCAATACCTATTCAAATTTGTTTTTGTCAATGGAGAAACAATTGCATAGAGGGCAGATTACACTTATGCTCTTAAAAAATATAACAAAGAAAATGGATGTTAGAGAAAGGATCTTTCAGACAACCCAGGTGTTGTAACAGATATCAAAATCGACTATGCTGCCCAAGGTTGTGAGCACTCCAAACTACATGTGTCCATAACTTCTAGCAGACATCCCTTATGGTTTCAAATCAGATATCTGGTCCTTAGGATGTTGCATGTATGAGATGGCTGCTCATCGATCTGCATTCAAAGCATTTGATATGGCAGGACTAATAAGTAAGATAAATCGTTCATCTATTGGACCATTACCTACTGCGTACTCCTCTGCTTTGAGAAGTCTTATTAAAATCATGCTGAGGAAAAATCCAGAACACAGACCCACGACTGCTGAAATTTTAAGGCATCCTCATCTGCAACCTTATGTGGTTCAATGTTCTGCTCAAGCTGGATTCATAGTTTGTACAACACCTGATAGACCAATTCGTAAGGTTCGCCGTGTTCAGGAAAACATGGAGGAAAGCCAGAGCAGTAGCCATTCCAACAGTGACAGGGATAGCTTCAGTGCAAATGGGAAAAACAGTACAGATGTGGCCTATGAGTGCGAAGCCAATAATGACTATACACTTCCAAGCGACAATTTAAATGATTCCAGTGAGGCTGATGGCCAACTTTGGAAATTCGCTAGTTTAGGAAATAAAACAGCTGAGGCATACATCCAAGGTGTTTCTACCACTAATATATCTGAAGAAGATGAGACCAAATTGTCGCAGATACCTCAGAGGGAACATAGACCTAAATTTGATGAAACCTGACCCTCTGCCACTCCAGCCCAAAGGTCCTCATTTCCATTTTCCTCTAAACCTGTGGGTCTTGTAAGGGCTTCATCCCCAAACACTCGTGGTTCTCGCCCATAAAATGAAATTAAGGGAGCATCTGACAAAGCTGAAGTCTTGAATGAATACTTTGTGATCCCCATGTTGAAGCTAGAAAGGTATCTAGACAATCATGCCTAAAACCTCCAAGTTTAGATTTTCAAGTAGTTCCTGATGTTCAAAGGGTGTTGTGTATGGATGGAAATGTGAAGCGGGATCAATAAATTAACTTTTTCTCCCCAGTGTCTCAAAGATTGACCAAACAAAATAATCCTCCTATTGACACTGCTGCCACCTTCGAAGTTCCTGATTATCAGAGGACAATTTCTTTGGCCACGTTTTCTCCCAGGTTACCGCAGGAAACATTCATGTCCAGAGGGTCAGAAACTGATCCACAGCTTCCAAACAATCATGAAGTCTTGAGGGAACCTGTATCTATCACTACAAGTGTCCATGAAATGCCCGATTTACAAAGAAATATACCTAATGAGGTTACTGCAACAAGAAAATTAAAAATATTTTTCGATGGATTTCATTTGTTTAGGTTTTGGATCGACACCATACGGAGGAATGAGGTCGTGAAGGTTTAAACGAGTGGAAAATCGTTGATCGGAAAAGAATTTGATTTCAAAGTTTGGTTAAGATCTGACAAGCAAATTTTATGGGCTTTTGTCAACATGGAAACATTCAGGTTGAATCCACTTGAAGTCATTATGGACAACAAAGAGGATGTATCTGGCTACATCTTGTAGAGATCTTTCACATATTGAAAGAAAGATTAATATGGCAATCCGATGAGGGAAAATATGTCTGAGAACCTTCAAGAAAAAGCGCCTGCAAGAATTACTTTGTTAGAAGGATGCTTATGTTGGCGACTTATGTTAAAGAAATAGATGCAATCGTTTTTTGGGTGCTGCAGAAATTTAGGTTAACCAAATCTTCCGAAACTCTTCACTAAACTTCCATTCTATTCATTAAGATGTGGCGAGACACTACAATGGGTAACGACCAAGTCCAAATTATCATGCCGTTTAAGGGTGCAGGAGAGGGTGACAGATATCACAGATGCATAATGAAATCATATTAAATGGATAGTTACATGCCAAATACTGCATGGCGGTACAAGCTCCCGCTGATGACAATTGGACAAAAATAACAATGCAGGGGTATGATCCAAATGAGCTAGTCCGTAACCACCGTCGAATCAATTTCCCATTTTATTTACGAAGCGTCGGAGTGGCACACATGGTAGGGGCTGCCATCCTAGCTCTTTCCTCCAATACTGTTGGTTGCGCAATGATCACAATCCATCTGACAAGACCACAACAAATACTGCACCGCAACTATGGCAACCATCAAGATGGAATATGACATTATTACCGAGTTTGATATGTGCAAGTGTGAACCGTGGGACTTGGCTGGAAAAACGTTTCGACGACAAGAGATACTGAGTTGTATTCTTTTAGCCCGAGGAACAAGAAGCATAGAATGAGTGCGACAAGACAGAGAGCGTCGGAAGCGGGGTTCTGGAAGGATACCGAAAAAAGTGATACAATTATGAGCTCTAATATTTCAATCAGAACGCGAAGAAAACTTGCATTGTACATAGGCCGCGCTGCTGGAGGTTCTTCAATGAAGTGGCACATGCATGAATCTCTTCTCGTCGAGGAGGAATGTGTAGCCTCAAAATCATTGCAGGATTCTTATGCTATATGTATAGTTTACGATCTCAAGAAATACAACCAAGAATGCAGGCACACAGAAGGGCAATACCACGCACCAGTCGGGAATCTTTGTAACAATGTAATCGCGGCTCCATGTTCTTCGTCTTTGCCTCCTAGATTTAGATTTCACAGACGAGGAAATAATACAATATTCGAAAAGTAAGGTCTGTGGTTAGATCGAGAATGGAAGTATTCTCGAGGTTCCGATTTCTGAAAGGGAGTCGTGGGACTTGCTCCCGCTTCGGACAGATTCCGAGTTTTATTTTTATAGCCCGTGTAAGAGGGTGTTGCAAGGAACACCTCCTTGGGTAGCTTCAAAGTCCCAGCTGCTGCGATGTCCATGTTTGATATTTTCAGTGTAGCAGTGTGGATAGATTTATACAGATGGGTGTTAGTTCCATTTGGTTTTAAGTGCACAACAAAATCGTACCCGGCAGTCCAAGCTTCCTCAACATTTTCTAGCAGATTCCTCAGTACGCCTTGATTGTTGCTTCGGAGGTGTTTGTGTATGTGGGTCAACTAGAATTTTTCAATAGCTAGGCCCCTGATGCTCTCTGAAGCTTTGGGAGTGCCCTTTGCATGACCTCAATATCGTTTGGCGAATTTGTTAGCAGTGACAGTCATAATGCATGTCACAAAGAAGGAAGACAGACCTGGTTGGATACCTGGAAATCTCAATGAGGGGCATATGGATTGTTTCTACTTGTTATTAGCAGCCCTTACATCGATCGACTTCATTGCCTATATCTTTTGCTCCAGAATCCTACACCAACATTGCAGTTGACAAAGAATCTACTCAAGACAAAGAACTGGCTCAGAGAAAATAAGTCTTTTCCTTGTTCCTTCGCAAGGCCGTGTGTATAGGTGCAAGAGCGTACTTTTGTGATTTGTATGGTACAGTGTACAAATTTTCTGATACTCTCTATGAATCAGCATGGGAAGGATGCAAGGGGAAAGTTGATTTCGTATACCTGACTCATATAACAAGCTTACTGTCCTTTTTCCTTTTTCTTTTATTTATTTGCGATTAGGTTTTGCCTCATTTGCTACAAAGCCATACTCTTCAAAGGGGTATATGTGGATCTTGTGGCATATCAGCAACGCAATCATGCTTTTCCTGAATAATGATCGCAGACCATCAAGACTGTAATCCGTTACAACTGCGCAGATCATTCTGTCCACTTGTCAAAACAATTAGTAGCGGTTCGAGTAGCCTGCAGAGCATAGGATAGAACATCTGGAAAACGCACCTGGCATTCGCATAGCCCAGAGAAGGCAAACCGGTTCAGATTCCTGGAATACCAAGAGTTTTATTGTTTCTGTTTAAAACACTGATGTATGTAACAGTGAAAGAGGGGGGGCGCATGAGCATAGGACTAAAAAAAAACTTCTTTCAAAGAGAGTTTCATTGTAATGACTGAGTTTTTGTAAACCCGACTGGAGTAATAAAGATGATTTTTGCTTGCGACTGTGAGATTCATCACAGTCGATTTCTTTCAGCATGTTTTTCTTCTTTTCAGCTGTGTTAAATCTGTTTGGATTGCATTTATGTGTTCTTTACTCGCAGTTGATATTGTCTTTACCATAGTTTTATGTCTTCCTTAATCCATCACGACTTCATTACCTTTTGTTTTCTTCTAACCGATGGGCTTCGTTATACTTTAGTACGACCACTACTATGATGAAAGGATTTGGGTTTTCTGTATTTGTTTATTGCCTTTCCCTTGCACCAGCTATCAGCTGTGTAAGACCAATCTGCATTTTCAGAAATCTGCATATATCCTTTGCTATGTTGGCCTTTCCTTTTTCTTTCCGCTACCACATCATGATTAATCAAAACGCTGAAAGATAGACTTACTTTGCCTCACTTTCCGCAAGTTATTTGATCTCTGCTATTATCTCTTTCCTTCGGTTTTCATTTGACTCCATGCCCAATAGACCATTTCCCTGGTTTAACACCCAAACCCCAAAAATCCAAGACCATCATTTACCCTTAAATCTGCCCACCTTTTTCACGCTACTTAAATTCCTACTGTGACATTGTTCGAGAGATCCCTCTCAGGTTGGAAGGGGCAGCTCCCAATCCAAAGTGGTTCGAGGTTGCCTCGGGATTGATTTGCTGCAGCCCATTTCAGTTTCGAGTGTCAACATTTTTGGCGTCGTTGCCGGGGACGGAGGACGAGGTCATCTTCCCTGGGATACGACAAAGTTCAGATCTATCTCTTGATGGTGAACAAGGGATGGGCATTCAATTGGATGTGATCATTCACCTGGCGACTCCTTGGTTCGTAGACTCTACATGATTTTGTTGGCGAATCCACTGGTCTCAAATGTCGAACTCGTTCGCTGCTCGAATTGCTGCAAGGTTTTCTCCTCTGGACTTTGCTAATGTTTATGGCTTTCCAAACACTGTTCTAGACATTAAAATTTGGGCAGATATCCTTCCTAAATTTGGAGAATATGAAGACGACAATCCTGGTCAACATTTGTTTGAGTTCCACAAGCTCATGGAGGAATTAAATGTACATCATGAAGATGTCCTCATGAAATTGTTTATGTTTTCATTGGAAAATGATGCTAGACTCTGGTATAAATCCTTACCCCATTCCAGTATTCCTTCATTGAGATGCTTTCACACACTTTTTCATCAACATTGTAAGAGGATATATTCTACTGAAATCCATTTTGAAGATTGTTGTGATACAAGTCTCCTTGAGGAGGAGGGAGAAACAATAGAAATTTCTCGAGTTGATGAAAATGATCAGTATGAGGAAGAGTTGGCTCATGAAGATGATGGATCTTGTGAACTTACTCAAGAAGAAGATGTAAATCTATTTTTAAATGGCGACAGTCAGGTATTTCATGGAATTTTACAGGAAGTTAGTGAGCCTATTTATGATGATTTCCTTCCAGAAGATCATATTGTAGACTCTGCCTTGTTTCATGAAAAAGATATGGTTGCCATGTTTAATGATCCTGAGCATCATGAATCAGAACATAGAGTAGTCATGGATGTTTTAAAACCTCAGTATGAGATGTTTTTCCAAGACCCTTTTGCTGAGCTTTTAGATTCATTTAATGGAGGAGTATGCTATGTCATGAATATTTGGTCACAAGAATTGATGAAAGGTTTGCAAATACATGATCACCAAAAGGTCGGATGGGGATTGCCAATTTCTTTTTTCAGCCTGCTCGAAGAAAGTGTAAAAAAGTTTCAAAGAAGTAGGCAATTATTGGATTGGCTTCACTGGCATTTTCGTATCATTTGATTCAATGAAAATTTTTCAGTAGTTAGAGTAGTGGATGTATATAAATAAGATTGATTTCAAGAATTAGATTACATCGATGATTTTCAATATGTTTTCAGTTTAGTTTTGAATCCAGTATGGTTTTGACATAAAGCATTACGACTCCATAGCCCAAAGGATGAATAAGTGGGTTTTTCGTTCCGCAAAAATGCAAGTAAAAGGACAACGTTCATGATTTGATAAGTATGATTTCGGAAGCCAAAGGGATGGAGGCACTTGGTCTACGGTTCTTGGCACTTTCAGGAAAGCACCATCCCTAGTTGGAGCCGATGTTGTAACAGATATCAAAATCGACTATGCTGCCCAAGGTTGTGGGCACTCCAAACTACATGTGTCCATAACTTCTAGCAGGCATCCCTTATGGTTTCAAATCAGATATCTGGTCCTTAGGATGTTGCATGTATGAGATGGCTGCTCATCGATCTGCATTCAAAGCATTTGATATGGAAGGACTAATCAGTAAGATAAATCTTTCATCTATTGGACCATTACCTACTGCGTACTCCTCTGCTTTAAGAAGTCTTATTAAAATCATGCTGAGGAAAAATCCAGAACACAGACCCACGACTGCTGAAATTTTAAGGCATCCTCATCTGCAACCTTATGTGGTTCAATGTTCTGCTCAAGCTAGATTCGTAGTTTGTACAACACCTGATAGACCAATTCGT
Source organism: Picea engelmannii (assembly GCA_009831015.1). NCBI lineage: Eukaryota > Viridiplantae > Streptophyta > Pinopsida > Pinales > Pinaceae > Picea > Picea engelmannii. The sequence continues at coordinate 17,816 of ML843226.1, forward strand.
AAGGTTCGCCATGTTCAGGAAAACATGGAGGAAAGCCAGAGAAGTAGCCATTCCAACAATGACAGGGATAGCTTCAGTGCAAATGGGAAAAACAATATAGATGTGGCCTATGAGTGCGAAGCCAATAATGACTATACACTTCCAAGCGACAATTTAAATGATTCCAGTGACGCTGATGGCCAACTTTGGAAATTCGCTAGTTTAGGAAATAAAACAGCTGGGGCATACATCCAAGGTCTTTCTACCACTAATATATCTGAAGAAGATGAGACCAAATTGTCGCAGATACCTCAGAGGGAACATAAACCTAAATTTGATGAAACCTGACCCTATGCCACTCCAGCCCGAAGGTCCTCATTTCCATTTTCCTTTAAACCTGTGGGTCCTGTAAGGGCTTCATCCCCAAACACTCGTGGTTCTCTCCCACAAAATGAAATTAAGGGAGAATCTGACAAGGCTGAAGTCTTGAATGAATACTTTGTGATCCCCATGCTGAAGCTAGAAAGGTATCTAGACAATCATGCCTAAAACCTCCAAGTTTAGATGTTCAAGTAGTTCCTGATGTTCAAAGGGTGCTGTGTATGGATGGAAATGTGAAGCGGGATCAAGAAATTAACTTTTTCTCCCCAGTGTCTCAAAGATTGACCAAACAAAATAATCCTCCTGTTGACACTGCTGCCACCTTCGAAGTTCCTGATTATCAGAGGACAATTTCTTTGGCCACCTCTGCTCCCAGGTTACCGCAGGAAACATTCATGTCCAGATGGTCAGAAACTGATCCACAGCTTCCAAACAATCATGAAGTCTTGAGGGAACCTGTATATATCACTACAAGTGTCCATGAAATGCCCGATTTACAAAGAAATATACCTAATGAGGTTACTGCAACAAGAAAATTCAAAATATTTTTCGATGGATTTCGTTTGTTTAGGTTTTGGATCGACACCATATGGAGGAATGAGGCCCTGAAGGTTTAAACGAGTGGAAAATCATTGATCGGAAAAGAATTTGATTTCAAAGTTTGGTTAAGATCTGACAAGCAAATTTTATGGGCTTTTGTCAACATGGAAACATGCAGGTTGAATCCACTTGAAGTCATTATGGACAACAAAGAGGATGTATTTGGCTGCATCTTGTAGAGATCTTTCACATATTGAAAGAAAGATTAATATGGCAATCCGATGAGGGAAAAGATGTTTGAGCACCTTCAAGAAAAAGCGCCTGCAAGAATTACTTTGTCAGAAGGATGCTTATGTTGGCGACTTATGTTAAAGAAATAGATGCAATCATTTTTCGGGTGCTGCAGAAATTTAGGTTAACCAAATCTTCCGAAACCCTTCACTGAACTTCCATTCTATTCATTAAGATGTGGCGAGACACTACAATGAGTAATGGCCAAATCCAAATTATCAAATCGTTTAAGGGTGCAGGAGAGGGTGACAGATATCGCAGACGCATAATGAAATCATATTAAATGGACAGTTACATGCCAAATACTGCATGGTGGTACAAGCTCCCGCTGATGACAATTGGACGGAAATAATAATGCGGGGGTATGATCCAAATGAGCTAGTCCGTAACCACCGTCGAATCAATTTCCCATTTTATTTACGAAGCGTCGGAGTGGCACACATGGCAGGGGCTGCCATCCTAGCTCTTTCCTCCAATACTGTTGGTTGCACAATGATCACAATCCATCTGACAAGACCACAACAAACACTGCACCGCAACTGTAGTAGCCATCAAGATGGAATATGACATTATTACCGAGGTTGATATGTGCAAGTGTGAACCGTGGGACTTGGCTGGAAAAACGTTTCGACGACAAGAGATACCGAGTTGTATTCTTTTAGCCCGAGGAACAAGATGCATAGAATGGGTGCGACAAGACAGAGAGCATCGGAAGAGAGGTTCTGGAAGGATACCGAAAAAAGCGATACAATTATGAGGTCTAATATTTCAATCGGAACGCGAAGAAAACTTGCATTGTACATAGGCCGCGCTGCTGGAGGTTCTTCAACGAAGTGGCGTATGCATGAATCTCTGCTCGTTGAGGAGGAATGTGGAGCCTCAGAATCATTGCAAGATGCTTATGCTATATGTATAGTTTATGATCTCAAGAAATACAGCCAAGTATGCAGGCACGCGGAAGGGCAATACCACGCACCAGTCGGGAATCTTTGTAACAATGTAATCACGGCTCCATGTTCTTCGTCTTTGCCTCCTAGATTTAGATTTCACAGACGAGGAAATAATACAATATTCAAAAAGTAAGGTCTGTGGTTAGATCGAGAATGGCAGTATTCCCGAGCTTCAAATTTCCGAAAGGGAGTCATGGGACTTGCTCCTGGTTCGGACAGATTTCGAGTTTTATTTTTATAGCCCGTGTAAGAGGGTGTTGCAAGGAACACCTCCTTGGGTAGCTTCAAAGTCATAGCTGCTGCGATGTCCATGTTTGATATTTTCAGTGTAGCAGTGTGGATAGCTTTATACAGATAGGTGTTAGTTCCATTTGGTTTTAAGTGCACAACAAAATCGTACCCGACAGTCCAAGCTTCCTCAGCATTTTCTGGCAGATTCCTCAGTATGCCTTGATCCATGCTTCGAAGGTGTTTATGTACGTGGGTCAACTAGAATTTTTCAATAGCCAGGCCCCTGATGCTCTCCGAATCTTTGGGAGTGCCCTTTGCATGACCTCGATATCGTTTGGTGATTTTGTTAGCAGTGACAGTCATAATGCATGTCGCAAAGAAGGAAGACAGACCTGGTTGGATACCTGGAAATCTCAATGAGGGGCATATGGATCGTTTCTACTTGTTATTAGCAACCCTTACATCGATCGAATTCATTTCCTATATCTTTTTCTCCAGAATCCTACACCAACATTGTAGTTGACAAAGAATCTACTCAAGATGAAGAACTGGCTCAGAGCAAATAAGTCTTTTCCTTGTTCCTTTGCAAGGCCGTGTGTATAGGTGCAAGAGCGTACTTTTGTGATCTGTATGGAATAGTGTACAATTTTTTTGATACTCTCTATGAATCTGCATGGGAAGGACGCAAGGGGAAATTTGATTTCGTATACCTGACTCATATGACAAGCTTACTGTCCTTTTTCTTTTTTCTTTTATTTATTTGCGATTAGGTTTTGCCTCATTTGCTGCAAAGCCATACTCTTCAAAGGGGTATATGTGGATCTTGTGGCATATCAGCAACGCAGTCATGCTTTTCCTGAATAATGATCGCAGACCATCAAGACTGTAATCCGTTACAACTACGCAGATCATTCTATCCACTTGTCAAAACAATTAGTAGCGGTTCGAGTAGCGTGCAACGAATACGATAGAACATCTGGCAGACGCACCTGGCATTCGCATAGCCCAGAGAAGGAAAATCGGTTCAGATTCCTGGAATACTAAGAGTTTTAGTGTTTCTGTTTAAAACATTGATGTATGTAACAGTGAAAGAGGGGGGGCGCATGAGCGCAGGACTAAAAAAAAACTTCTTTCGAAGAGAGTTTCATTGTAATGACTGAGTTTTTGTAAACCAGACTGGAGTAATAAAGATGATTTTTGCTTGCGACTGTGAGATTCATCACAATCGATTTCTTTCAGCATGTTTTTCTTCTTTTCAGCTGTGTTAAATTGGTTTGGACTGCATTTATGTGTTCTTTACTCGCAGTTGATATTGTCTTTACCATAGCTTTATGTCTTCCTTAATCCATCACGACTGCATTACCTTTTGTTTTCTTCTAACCGATGGGCTTCGTTATACTTTAGTACAACCACTACTATAACGAAAGGATTTGGGTTTTCTGTATTTGTTTATTGCCTTTCCTCTGCACCAGCTATCAGCTGTGTAATACCAATCTGCATTTTCAGAACTCTGCATATATCCTTTGCTATGTTGGCCTTTCCTTTTTCTTTCCGCTACCGCATCATGATTAATCAAAATGCTGAAAGATAGACTTACTTTGCCTCACTTTCCGCAAGTTATTTGATCTCTGCTATTATCTCTTTCCTTCGATTTTCATTTGACTCCATGCCCAATGGACCATTTCCCTGGTTTAACACCCAAACCCCAAAAATCCAAGACCATCATTTACCCTTAAATCTTCCCACCTTTTTCACGCTACTTAAATTCCTACTGTGACATTGTTCGAGAGATCCCTCTCGGGTTGGAAGGGGCAGCTCCCAATTCAAAGTGGTTCGAGGTTGCCTCGGGATTGATTTGCTGCAGCCCATTTCAGTTTCGAGTGTCAACACCAGGCAACGTTTGTAACAGATTTGTGAGAAGATATAGTACATGATCTGAAGAAACTACCTAGCTCTACAACTGTTGTGCGTATACATCCAAAAAATCATCCTCACTTTGCTTATACAAATAGCCTTCACCAAATTTCCGCG